>LR137888.1:0-13587 GCA_900659605.1 Tisbe holothuriae | reverse complement strand
AAGAAGATTCAGCGATATCTTTGCCAACAAAATAAGGGAAATCTGGAGCAAGGGAAAGTGTATTTTAAGGATAATAATGTTGCAATAATGTCTTAAAATGTGACTAATTCTTTAACGTGTTCATACGTAAACCTACCAATTGCAAGTATTATCAACTATTTAAAGAAGTATTAAAGGGTTTAGCACAAGGAGTTTTGACATAACTTTGTTTTGCACAGAGTAGAAAATGAAGTTTTTGTGCATGGCCTGGTTTCAATATTGCATTTTTGTACACGCAAAAAAGTTAATTGATGTTGCGTCAAACGAAATCTTCGCAGTAGGAGGCAAGCGTATTAAGCGTACTAAACACTAAACAATATAAAATAGCCATTTGGTTTACTTAAATGTATTACTAACTGATATTATTCATATAATCAGACTTTTTAGCAAGGTTTTTTTGCGCTTCAAAATTGCCTCAAAGGTGCTTTCTGTTTCTGAACCCTTTAAAAACTTCCATGGCGGGAATGACAAACGCTTTTAAAGAAGTTTAATGTCCAGTCAATCTAAAGACTTGCTACTACATTCTTGAGATAAAGTGGCCGGTGATTATATGTAAGATACGGGTTTTACGTCGTCTTCCACGGTATAAGAATAACCTGCACGAAAATTGTTACTCTGTTAAATATATACACGTACAAAAATGACAAAGAATTCATACTTTTCTTTATTAACTTTTACATTGCATACAATGTATTTTAAGCCAACCTTCCTCAGAACTCAGCCATCAATAACACGATATCCCGTACAACTGGCAACAAGTTCAGAAATCGTTGTCGTTTTTTTCGTTTACTTTTCCAAGAGAAGGAGGAGGAAATGGACCATCAAACATTTATCAAACATGGGAGAGGAAGAAAGAATCAAATAAATGGACAAAGTGTTAAGATGTGGAGTTTCTTTTCTGTTTGAGAGGATTGTTTTAATACCAGCATCAAGACGAAAACATCTATGTGCATATTCCAATGTAGCAATGCATATCGGCTGTCCACATGATAAGAAGCAAAAGTGCCAATTCTGATTGTTCTAATTCAATAAAGAGCTGGAAATAATAAGTATTCAAAAGAGTCCCTAACCTCTTATGTACGTTTATAGTATCAGTACAGACATACGTTAAAAGTCTTTGTTGCCTCTATTGAATTTTGGCTAGAGAACTCTTTATCATTTGGACATCCGATATGTCTGAATAATTTTGATTTGATCTTGAGCATAATTTTTGCATGTTCATCGTTATAATTTGCAACTGAGTTCCAAACTTGAATTAGAGTCCTTATATGGTCACCACTACCCTTGAAACCATTTTTAAGCTGGAGTTGATGATCTCTCTCTCTCTCTTCCTCTCTCTCTCTCTCTCTCTCTCTCTCTCTCTCTCTCTCTCCTTCTCACGAGAAATAATTTCACAAGATCTATGCAGTGGTTTGACCGTGAAGGATTTCCAAGTATGCAAGAAAAGGGTAAAATATATAACTTAATCATTGAATTCTTCCTAGTTAACAACGCGGCTGTCCAAATGATAAGAAACAATAGGTGTCAAATCGGTTCAATCTAATTGTATAAACAAATTGAAAAAAGCATTTGATTGTGTCCGTTACCCCTTATGTACTTTTATAGTACCTGTGCAGAGCATAAAACATGTGTTAACATTTGCATTGGCTCTTTTGAACAGTTACAATTTTGGCTAAAGAACTCTTATCCTTTGGACAGCCGAACAAGTTCGAGACCGTCTATTATATTAAACCAAGAAGAATATTTCCAAGCTCAAAGTAACTTATTATTAAATGTGGCCGTTATGGAGTGTATGTTTAATTATAAGGTCTCGTATATCGCACAATAGCAAAGTATTGCATTCTGCGAGACCATTCAAAATTTGATATTACAAAATGAGTGACAAATCCAATCTTTCTGATTCTGCTAAGAAAATAATAGAGCATCTAGTTGTAAAAGTTTAGGAATGAACCTTTGAATATTTGTAGCTATGTTGGAGACTGGATTAAAAGTTACACAGATTACACGTAATAATAGCTAATGAATAACTTAAAGTTTACCTTGATTACACGTCGTTTACCTCATCAACCTAATAATTGAATTATATTCCTAGTTAGCAACAAGTTTGTTGCAGTCTATTATAATAAATCCAGAAGAATGTTTCTAAGATCAAAGTAACTTATTATATATTATGGTTGTAATGGAGTGTAGGTAATATTTATAAGGTCTCGTATATCGCACAATAGCAAATATTGCTTTCTGCGAGACCATTCAAAATTTAATGAATTGACAGGAGATCTTCAAGAGAAATTTCCTGATACAGCTAAGAAAAAAATAGAGCATCTAGTTGCAAAAAGGATAGGAATGAGCCTTTGAATATATGTATCGATTAAAATTTGCTGGATATAGATGTTGATTACATTTAATTCTACCTAATGAATTAGTTTAACTTACCTTGATCACACATAATTCTAGCCAATGATTTACTTTGATTACCTTGATTACACGTATACGCGTAATAAAAGTCAATGAATTTCTTTAACTTACCTTGATTACATGTAATTCTAGCCAATGAATTACTTTAATTTACCTTGATTACATGTAATACTTGCTAATGAATTACTTTTACTTACCTTGATTACACGTAATTATAGCCAATGAATTTCTTTCATTTACCTTGATTACATGAATTCATTCCAATACAATACTTTAAAATACCTTGATTACATGTAATTCTAGCCAATGAATTTCTTTCATTTACCTTGAATACACGTAATTTCTAGCCAATGAATTACTTAAAATTAACCCTTGATTACATGGAATTCTAGCCTATGAATTACTTTAATTTACCTTGATTACACGTCCTCTTCCTCATCTCGCACTCATTTTTGTAAATGACCCCGTCGGATCCGCAAACGGGTTCCACAGCTTTGGAGCAGTAGCTGGGGCAGGTCAGGGCACGCCAACGTTTCCCGGCATTGGTGAGACGAGGGGCTGGAAGTAATAAAGGTAATGATTACTCAAATGTTCAATATACTAATACTACATAAACCTAATTAAAATTATATAACATGTTATGCGATTTTCTCAAGTTACTTTCAGCAGTCTAAGAATTATTGTGTCAGATAATTATTTCATAGAAATGTCCATTTTACTCACAGCCATTTCAAAAGACAGTTTCTCAATTTATCGAAAAAATTATGTAATTCAAAGTTATTACAAATTACCTATAAGTGGGTCATAAGTAGTAGTCAATCCATGAGTAAAAATTAATCTCATTGAAACTACAATATGCAGTTATTTTAACGTTCTTCTGAAACGTCAGAAAACGTCCACATTTCTCCTGCTTTACCTTTAATTTCCTACTTTAAGATATTTTAAGATAATCTCTCTTGTTAATGAAAATGGGCTCTCGTAATTATAATTCAAGGGCGGAACGTTTTTAATAATCATGGAAAAGGGTCTTTGTTTCGAAATTATTTGGTGGCAAAAGGACATCTGGAAGTGAAACTATTATTCCATTTTTTTGGCATTGAAGTGATTGACGGAATTGTGGAAACAATAACTACAATTAAAGCTAATTATGATGTTACAAGATAAAATGTTATAAGCATTTTTCAAATAGTGATTACTTAACAGCTCAAAAATATCAATTATACCTATTTCGGTTGTCCAAACGATAAGAATTCTCTAGCTAAAATTGTTACTCTACCAAGAGCCAATGAAGACTGTTAACATATGTTTTATGCTCTGTATTGATACTTTACACAAATAAAAAGTGTTAAAGACTCTTTCAAGGGCTTAATTCAAACGATAAATTTGGCACCCTTTGACTCTTATCATTTGGACAGCCGATTTGTAAGCGAATGTAGTTAAATACTATTGTCTTAAAAATAGAGCATGCGTAAATCTCAGTGCGATACTCGCATTATTTTCCATGCCAATTTTTCACGGCGTCATCTGGTTATATAATTATCTCACACGGCGAAAGCAAAAATGTTCATTTCAAGAAAGTTCAAAAGTATTTATTGCATTTCAGGAGGATAAGGTTTCGCTCGTTGTCGCTGCATTTAATTTGAAATTGGAGTAATCGGAAGGAAAGAAGAAATCTTAATTAACGGATCGTGTTTGAAAAGCTGCTGTTAACTGAAATCCATGAACGTTGTTCTTGTTTTTGTGAAGTTTTGAGATGTTCTTATATATCAAGTATAATATAATTATTACTATTTTTGTTAAATATCACCATGGTACCACAGATATGTAAGAAACACACCACTGATATGACTGAATTAGACTGCACGAGTAGTCGTATGTAGAAATATTGCTCTGTTTTCTACAAGAATAAACTTGAATTTTTAATATAAACTCATGCGTGGAATCGTAAAGATCTTTTCCTTGGGAGTTTTAAGTGTTCGACGTGAAATTGATACCGTAACACTCTTAAACCATCTTCTTCTTTCTTAGACTGTCTAATTTCCCCTTTTACCCAGACTTCCTGTCTCATTTCTCCTCCTCCGCTAAAAGACCAATAACGAGCAAAAACAAGCATTACAAAGCATATTTAGGAAACCCTTTACAATAAACATGTTTAGACCACTCACCCCGTAACGAAAGCCATTGATATATCGCCGTTGGATGGAAGATAATAACTCTATGGGAATAATAACCCGCCGATATTCGTTTCTCTGACGGTATGCGTCACATGCCAGCCGTTGATGTATGCATACATTTCTCGTATTAATGAAAGTGCAGATTTAAGGAGTTTTAGTTTAGTGCGGGACAAGAAATGCAACTGGTATACGATGCTGACGTCAGCGTCTATTTGAAACGATTCTCGGCGGGAATTATTTTTGCATCCGCTGTTAAGTATAATTGACATTAACTTGCCATTAATGTTACTCACATTAATGCAATAAATAATGTTCATTAAATGCTCCTTCCGTTAATTAACATTTACGGTAAATGGAGTTCCCGTTTAATGTGTACAATATGAGACGCTTAAGCTCTCTAATACGGTGAAAATTAGCCGTTTAGCGGATAATAACGACTTTGTGCAAAATTTGCACTAGCAAGCATGTAAAGTGTAAACAAAGAAATATGCGCTATATTAAGAGGATTTTACTTTCTAACGATATACTAAGAAGAAGCATTTGCGCACATTATTTATAAATAGTCAAAAGTCTCCAATTACTTTCACTTTTGCTTATTTATGCAAAAAAAATAGTCAAACAATCGCAAAAATCGTGACAAATTACAGACAAAGAAAAGAGCTATTTGTTTCAAATTAGAGTCTAATAAGTTAACTGCTTTCAACCATGAAACCGAAACTCCAATTGGAGCAATTAGCGGGGTTTGTAATTTGACCTGAATATAAGCCTAATTTAACACACAATATAACCATCATTAGGGGCATTTTGGAGGTCAGGCATTGGCAAGAATACTTTAGGTAATAGATAAGTAATTAGTGGCTAGAAAGTAATGCAACAATGCCCTGGAGGTCAGGTCATGATAGATTTTATAGAAGACAACGAAACCGCAAAAGAACATGAAGAAATTCAACACAAAATAGTGAAATAAGGCAATTTTTGGCAGATTAATTTCTTCTCATTTTTTACACCTTTATTATAGATATATATGACACAATATACACATCATTATAAGCAGCAATGACTGTAACAATTTCTTCTTTAACTTCTTGTGGTTTATAGGGGGACAGAAATGTACAAGACACTTTATATTAAACACATAAATGGTGCAAGAAATACAGTGATAATGTGTGGGAGATATGACAGAACAAAATGGCAAGAAATTGAGACAGATCTATGAAGGTTAAAACACACACACAAATCTTTTTTTGAAAAAAATTGACTGTCAATCTTGGAAGAAGAAAATCCTCCACAAACAACCTTCAGCTTTTAAACACATCCATCCCATAAATAAATAACAAATATACAAATACCTTAATGACAATTTCATATAAGCTGATTATCTGGGCACTTCTGTGAACCTAAACAGCTTCCTGTGATTCCTATTCCCCCTTCTCCTTGTCCTTCCAAAATCAAACAATTTTTTCTGCTGCCCAAAGTTGAACAGCTTTTTAACCTCACCTTTGGACTTTTTGACTCTGCTACTACTGTCATCATCTTCTTCAACCTGATCAACCTCCTTCTCCGTCTCATCCTGTAATACATCATTGGGCCGTCCCTGCCTCAGATCATTGGTAAATCCAGACAGATCTATCTCATTGAGGAATGAGCTTGGAGTGCCAGTCTGGAAGCTCTCTAGAATACTATGGATGGAAGTTGCCGGGAGGGTGCTCTTCAGTAGTAGATTCTCCAACGTTGCCAGAGTCGGCCTTGCCTCGAAATTCGGATGCGGCACTGGAGCTGTCGTCGTTGTTGTAGTTGTCGATGTTGTAGTTGTCGTCGTTGTTGTGGTTGTCCGCACATTGTAATGGAACGGCTTCGATTTCGTCTTGAAGCAATATTGCTTGCAGAGAATGACGAGATATTGCATGCTAACGAGGAGGGTGACAAAGTTGGATGTGTTGACCAGGGTGGGCTGGTTGGTGCAGCTGCAGAGCGGGGCTGGGTCACCGAGGCCAGGGCTGGCCATGCCTGTAGTGCGGGGGTCCGTAACCTTGTCGAGGTTGTTGTACCGAAAGAGGCGGCCCATGATGTTGTCGAATGTGTTCTTTGTCGAATGTCTAAAATTCTTGCTCAACGTATTTCGAAACGATTTCTCCTGCGGCTGCTTTAAATCCTTTTCTTTAAATCCTCTTTATTATGTTTCGTAACAAGGAGATTATAATTTGCATGCACATGACGAGGCAAAAATTCACCAAATACGCACTTTTGTCTATAATTGTCACTTTTAGAGAGATCACGAACAGCCAATTAAAGTCTAATTAGGTATAAAATGCATTTTTATCCTGCAGACACACTTCTTTCAAGCTCAGATTGACAATTGAAGGGGGAAAATAGGAAGAAGTCGGGGAAAATGGTATTTTCGCCAGCGAGCGCATCATTGAGCTGCTATAAGATGGTTCTACTTCAATGGATATGAAGCGCGCGCCGATGCCATAGAGCTGTTAACGGCTGGATGTTTACAGATCAGTGGATATATTTCTTCGGAGATTTTGACGCTCGGTGGAAAGTTAATCTTGAAAGTTTGGGAAAGGGAGGACAAAGCATCTTATGACTAGTCGGCGATAAAATCGGCTGTCCAAATGATAGGAAGCAAAAGGTGCCAAATTTTCTTGTTCTATAGAAGTATACTTCTTCAAAGAGCTTGAAATTTTAAAGAGTCCTTTACCTCTTATGTATGTTTATAGCATCAATACAGAGCATAAAACTAATGTTAAAAGTCTCCGTTGCACGTTGGCCCTTTGGAAGAGTTACAATTTTGTGCCAGAGCTGCAGTGAGCTCTTATCATTTGGACAGCCGAAATGTCTAAATGGTTGTCATTAGTTATCCTTTTTGACATATTAAAGGATATCATGTCTTCTACAGATGGTTAAATGCTAGTAGGTGGTAAAAGTTGAACAATAAGGGAGAGAAAGTACCTATTAAATTACATGATACCCCGGATTACTGAACGTTCTAGAGTGTTAATGATTAATTTTCCTACATACCTGAAGATCTTTTGACAGACATGAAACAAATGCAAAAGTGCATTGCCAGATATCTAACTTACGATAGACTTGATGAATATTTGAATAAGTTTATGCCTAATGTTCAAGATATTGATATGTGAATATCCTAACAAACCTATCAAATGTATTTACGTTATTTTGCATACATTTATTCGTAATACAGCACACAATGCTTGTACAATTATATAAACGATATAAAAAGAGGATCCGCACTCCATGCTTAACACACGGAAGTTCCGACTGCACTGTCTCAAAACCTCTCATTTCACGCGGCTAACTTTTACATAGAACGGAAGCACCTCTGGATGTTTTAGGATTTGCATCAAGGCAAACATAACCAATGTTATGACGATAAATAGATTATATTAAACATTATTTCACATAAATAAAGTTAAATTTTAGTTACGAAAACAATGTAAAACTCAGTCAACTGTCAGTCCCTCCTCCCCCTAAATGACCCACCATTAAACCTGCAAATGCAACTCTAAAACTTTCTCCAGTAATATGATCACAGTGCAGCGCGCGTTTAATTGCAGACAACATGAGGTCAGAAGCATCACAATAGTAATAATAAGGGATTGGGTGTGTTTGTGCAATTGTATTTCGGATACGGTCCATTTGCTGAGGGTTAAAAGAAGTCCGAATTATAAGTTTCAATATACATATAAAAGAGTAAACAAGATCAAGAAGAACTTAGTTTATTATTTGCCTATTTTACGAGCATAAACAATACAATACAGTAAAGAAAACTCAAGAACTGACCAGTAAACTTTATGTTTGATCAACAAAATCTAATTGTAATATATGTAGAAGTACCAGATTTGCTATTTATTATGCTGCCAATTAGCCGAATTGCCAAACAACAAGCTAAGAAACTCCTCCCAGTTATGCCTGCTTAGAAACCAATGTGGAAAATACGATCGAGTGATCATATTGCATATGATCCTGTTCATATGTCATACAATTATATTCCGCAATGCGATAGTCATCTGTCCCGACTCCCGATTAAATCTCGCTGAAGCAATTCGGACAGCAATTAAAATGCACTCAATTCCTATCAGGACATTCAATCGCGGCTGATTTCATAACAGATTGGCCGAACTAATTACTGACCTTCTCCAGGGTTATGAGTGCTATTAATTATTTTATTCTACTCCCCCTTCAGTCTAACAGATTCAATGCATTTTAAATGGTTTGTTTAGATGCTTTTGGGTAAGCAATTAAAGTGCCCTTACGTCAAGGTAATATTCATATTAGTAGCTTAATCATATATGCTTAATACTGTAAAATACCATTATAGAGTCTAAAGTCTACTTTCACCAAATCAGCAACCGGCCACTTTAAGAATATCAGTTTCAGTATATTGAAAAGGGCCATCAAAAGTAAAGCTTGATTTGTAAATTGATATCATTACATTTTCTCCCTTTATAATTCCCAAGAATCTATTAGAGTAGTTCTTGCGAATGCCAATGTAATGCACTAGGTGTCAATATTCTCTTTGTCGATCTTTTAAGTGCACTTTCCTCGATTTTGAGGGTAAGATAAAAGCTCCAACACAAAACGGTCCGGATATTTTGACCACACGATGAAAGAAATTATTGAAGTAGTATAGAATCTGCTGTCCAAATGATAAGAAGCAAAAGGTGTAAAATATGTTTGTTCTAATTGTATTAAGAGGTTGAAGTAAGCATTTGAAAGAGTCCTTAACCTCTTATGTACGTTTATAGTATCAGTACAGCGCATAAACATAAATTAAAAGTCTCCGTCTGCTCTTCTGAAGTGTTACAATATTGGCTAGATAACTCTTATCATTTGCACAGTCGATTTTGTCGTCTGGTCACGGGGTAAGATCGTGACCGGATCCTAAAGTAAAGAAGCTTCTTCTCGATTCTTTCTTTCTTCCTAAACCTGCCTTAATTTGAGTCAAAAAAGGAAGGAAAGAAGATTTACTTTTGTGCCAAGGGAGATGATGCAATGAGATGATATTATATTGAATCTGTAGTCGGCACCAACTTAAAAAATAATACTGCATATACTGTTATAATAGTTTCGGTCCCATCGACTTTATGAGAATTACAATTAAATTTGTTTGGAAAATCTAGAAATTACGTAAATTTAGGAATTACAATAACATAGAATTACATTTAAATCACCCCAAGAAAAAAATTTTCCATGAGATGTGTAAGAATTACTTTTCAAATGTAATTTTTCCTAATGCTTGGCCTGATGGTTTTGTAACGATCTTGTAACTAAAGCTATCCGTTTTTAATTTTACATTACTATTTCATGTGCTTCCCCTCTCACTTTCAACGCTGTAGGTACGATAGGAACATTCTCCTGAAACAGTTACTCAATCAGAAATGGACTTACCGCTAGAGAAAAGTGTTGTTTCATTTCGAGTTCATTTTCCTTGATAGTAAGACGTTCTAAAACTTTCAAAGGAATACAGAAACGGAGTCAGCTTATACAGGGTCTATGAATGATAAATGTGTGTAAAACTCTGTACTTCTTGTTGATAAATTTGTCTTTGAAACAATTGCAAGTGCAATTGAATGGACTATTGAAACGTGAGCAACAATAAAAGGAAAGTTATTTTCGTGGCGATTCGGTTCGTTAGTGTTGTCTTGAATGGCGCTAATGGATTTCTTGGAGGAGAGTCCATTAATTAGGTCAATTAAAGTGAATGCAATTTGGCTGTCCAAAGGATAAGAAGCCAAATATGTTAGTTCTAATGCTATAAAGAGCTTGAAATAAGCATTCAAAAGAGTCCTTTACATATTATGTACTTTCATAGTATCAGTACCAAGTGCGCATAAACATACGTTAAGAGTCTTTGTTGGTTCTTCTGAAGAGTTACAATATCATGGCCAGAGAACTCATTTGGATAGCTGAATTGTTTTCATACTTTTCTTGTGTTCTATTTAATGATTATATGTAACAATTCTCTTTATAGTAGATCAGTAGAAGCTGCCTTGAAATTTCCTTTAAAGTGTTAAACATGTGACACAAAAAGACACCAAATACCGGTCAATAGATATTTGACAGCAAAACCACAAGTCTGTATTGCATAATATGTTCTAAAGAGAGCCTGTCATGCTAAAGTGTTAAAAAGAGCTACTTTGGTGACCTTTAGGATATTTTAGTGGAACAATTGTCTCGAAATAAAAGGAGTGATTCAAAGACTAATCAAGTATGAAAAAGTGCAATGTTTTATATTTAGCAGCTCGGCTGTCCAAATGATAAGAGTTCTCTAGCCAAAATTGCAACTCTTCAGAAGAGCCAAAGGAGAATTTATGTTTATGCTTTGTACCGATACTACTGTACAAACATACATAAGAGGTTAAGGACTCTTTTGAATGCTTATTTCAACCGCTTCATATAATTACAACAAACAGATTTGGCACCTATTGCTTCTTATCATTTGGACAGCAGAGCTGCTGTCAATGTCACACCAACTGCCTGTTTTGTATTTTCAAGTAGTTTTAACATTTAAGTTATTTGACCTATTTTCTCTTAAAATTTTAATGACAGTAGGCCTGGAATTTGTCTACGTTGTAACTGGTACCAAACGCTTATTTTTATGCATGGCTACTCTAGCTAATAATCGCGGTCGTGCCTGTTTCCAAATAGGAAGAGAAAATATGTGACACATTCCTACTGATTTATGCAAAATTAAGACATTTTAAGAAGTTCTACATTTACTGAATTAATTAATGAAAGTTTTACTTTGCTACGCAATATTTACTTGGCTACTGCCACTCTAAAATTAATGTTCAATAAGGTACGGAAAGTTTCTCTTTGTTCTATTCTGTAATTAGATAATTATAGGGTTATTATAAGAGTAAAAGTGTTTCACCAGGGTCAAGGTGCCAGTAATTTTTGGCATAAAAGTGCTCTAATTAGAGAGTTAAAATTAGGTATTGTTTAGTTACTTTTGTGCAAATTGACTCAAAATGCAAGACATTTTTATTTTACTCCAGCAAGCCTTTTTGTACTCATTATAAAAGCTTAACACTGACAAAAGGATAGCAAAACTAATTCCCCTTCCCATCCAAAAACAGGTTTACGATTTTGGCCCCCATTTAATGCAAAGGAAGAAAACTCCCCATAACAATAAAATAAACCTCATTTCGCAACTGCATTAGTTTAAAGCTCAAGATAACTCTGCTGTCCAAATGATAAGAGTTCTCTAGTCTAAATTGTAACTATTCCGAAGAGCCAACGGAAACTTTTAACATATGTTTTATGCTCTGTACTGATACTATACAAGGTACATAAGAGGTTAAAACTCTTTTTAATGCTTTTTTTCAAGCTCTTTATAGAATTAGAGCAAACAAATTTGGCAACTTTTGCTTCTTATTATTTGGACAGCTGATTACTGTTATTATTTTTTTGCTGACTGTCTGAAGGTTGAAAAGGAAATCTGCCCCAGGTGACATAAATCAATTTGTCTATTTCACCCCTCAGCCCCGTTTAATGTTAAATTATGTAAGGTAGGGCATAATAATTTGCTCTGAATGACAGCGTAGAAAATAATCGTTTTTAAGACACAAAGAAAATGAAGTCGGGTGGCCGTGAAAGGAATAACTTTTTATGTGACATTGATAATAAACTAGTGTGCTATAAGTGTATTATAACTATAAAACCACTTTACATAAATATAAAGAACTATTGAGCTACCAATTAACAAGTTATATAAAATATCCCTTTCCTTTCTTCTGAGTTGAATCCTTTTTAGTGCTGATCAAATTTATTCAGGAAGAGTCTTCGCCTGACAGGAAGAGATGAGGGCAAGTTCAAACGACCAAATAAAAATGAAAGTCGGGTTCTGAACTACGAGATAAGAAATTGCACTTCTTTTCCATGTGCCAAAACGGGATTTTAAGGAAGGCAGTTGCGGTATTGTAAACTTCTTAAGAAAGTGTATATAAAAACTGCCAATAAGCAAAAGCACAACATTTCAGTAGTCCAAATGATAAGAGTCCTCTAGGCCAAACATTAACTCATCAGAAGAGCCAACGGATACTTTTAACTTATATTTTACGCTCTGTACTGGTACATAGGAGGTTAAAGCTCATTTGAATGCTTAGTTCAAGCTTTTTATTGAATTAGAACAATCATATTTGACACCATTTGCTTCTTATCATTTGGACAGCCGATTTATCTCTCTAAAGTACAGACCACTGTGACTATTATACTGTTGTAATCTCCAAAATTAAACTGCCAATGTAATGTTACATTGATTAAATCTACTTTGTGTCAATATAGAAAGGGTTCTACTCTATTTTTTAAATCCTTGCTTGCAATCATAATTTACGTAGAAAAAAAAATCCATCTCTTTGTGCCGCGCGTGGAAAATAATCGACCTTACGTGGGATAATTAAGAGAAAATAATAATAGCGGGGGAAAGTATAACATTATTATTAGAACGGAGAAAAGTGCGATTTTTTTTGCAAAGTAGGAAGGCCTCAGAACCGGTGTGTAATTATAAAATGCATATAATGGAGAATTTAAGATAGTTTTTATTATAAATATAGAATAAGGGGGACGTGGTAGCCGTGATCGCAAGTCGCTTGTCCTGCGGCCCAGGAGGTCGCGGGTACAAATCCCCCTTGTGGCACTTGAGCTTTCATGGCGTGTCTGGTGAATGAACCAAAAGGTAGTGCCCTGGGTAACCAGGGATGATCCAGCAAACTTTTTTTTAAAAAAAACAAGAGTGACAACTGACAAGGAACTTATAGTACTCACTTTATAATGTTTATTTCTAATAATGGTAGCTTACATGTAACACAACATGCGATAATAAATTTAACAATATGTTTAAGGAATAGTTTAATATGGCAATTTCGAATATTCTTTCTTCTTTATAGTATTCTTTAGCATATTTTAGGAATAGATAAATAGGAATAGTGAC
>LR137884.1:3701-16160 GCA_900659605.1 Tisbe holothuriae | reverse complement strand
CACAAAGTATATGAGGATATTAACAAGTATTGGTCAAAAGAAACAAATTGTAAGAAGAAAGGAACACATCCATGGTCAGAATACGAAGGAAGCTTTTAAAGTGGTTTTGCAAGTTTAACGTTAGTGCTTCATGTCAGAACATATACATATTTTAATAAGCATATTTTTTGAGAAAATACTTTTAATGAGTGTCATAATGAGATACGGTGACATTTCCATGTAAATTATAAATAAATGGATTAATAAATATGTCATTAAAACACTCCAAACAGATATAAAATTTATTTTTGTATTGCCAAACATTATTATTAGCTATGAAAATGAAATTTGGGCCACATTGGCATTATGTCAATCATTGTAATGATTGAGCATAGCTTCACTATAGTTATGTGTATCAATTGTAAACAAATGTTTATGGGTTGAATGTGGCTAAATGAACTTATAGCAAGTGTGCAATCGTAGCCGGCAGCAGCTACTTTGTGCAAGGAAACAATATTAAACTAAGTTATAATGTGGTGGCAAGACATTTACAATGCAAATACTACCCTAATAAAATTAGTTGTCTCTGCTGCATTAGTGATTGGTATCTTGTTGGAACGTCTTCATTTCAATGCCATTCACGGTGGTGATGTATTGCAAGAGAAAGAAAATGTAGCTGATATTACTCCACAAACAGACTACATTAATTACACTAAAGGACTCCAAAAGGTAGGAATTTTGTTATAACTTTTGAATAGGTCTGGAAGTATAATTGAGATATTGACTGGGTATATCACTTTTAAGTGAATATTTCTTTAAAATTTCTTGCTCTGAAATTACTAGAGAACTGAATGATGTGCGGATCCAGGATTATAATAATTGTGCAAGTCCAATTCCGGATTCACTTTAGATCTGCAGTTTTGGATCCGGATCCACTGAGCTATTATAGGACCACAGCTATAATAGATGATTATGCCTATGTTTAATTGTCATTAGAAATGGAATGACAGTTAGTGAGATACTATACATGAACTACTTAGTTAGTAGAACTACTTAGTAAAATCTGGCAGATCCAAATAAATAGGGACCGGATCCTGATCCAGGCCAGATCCGCGGATCCTACCCGCACCAGACCTCTAGAATTACCTTTAACATTTCAATTGATTGATTCTCCCCTAGACCATCCTACTCTACAATGGCCTTCCCTTTAAAGGCTGGAAACAGTATTTAAAGCTGAATCAATGCGGAGACAATCATCAATGTCTTCTGACCACAAAGAGAAATCACTTTTCATCCATGAAGGAATTTGATGCCATTGTATTTGACTTTCACAGGAAAGGTGGTAAGTCTTAGCCAGTACTTCACTATCTGCATAAACATATTGCGGAAAAATGCAGAAAACAGGGTTCAACATTCTGAACTGCTTTATATTTTTATTATTGTATTTTACATGTATAAAAAGTTTGACTTCATAATGTAATATATGCCGTCCCCAAGAATGTTGTAGGGGAGGATAAGAGAATGACTCATTTTATGAAGCGAAAAAAGCAGCTGAAAGATTTTCTATGGGGAGGTTGGGAGGCCATAATATGACGAATTCCGCGGAAAATAGCTGCCTACGTTTGCAGGAGAAGGTAACTTGAGCACCCTCGAAAATGGTAACCTGAGCGCCCTCGAAAGCCCTCCAGGAGAATTTAGGCAGCTGCCAAAACTCAGTTCCTCCCCTACAACTTTCTTGGGTATACTTCATTGAGACTACATTAAAATACACAGCCGCAAGTTGTTGGTAAACAGGGGGCCGGGCTTGGTATTTACTGCCAAAAACTCTAGGGCAAGTCTTCCCTTCGCGCAAGGCCTTCGCGCATTTATTATTTTTCAAGCAGCTTTAAACAAGCTTGGCTCAGCTAAATTAGCTAAATTTGTATAATTTATCTCGCCAAAGTCCCCCCACCTCCCCCCACACACAAGTTTTGGTTTTGACACTCGGACAAATTAATAGGTAACATCTACCAATATCCGAGTCCACCCCATAAGCTATGTATAAATATAAAAGAAGCACAATCTGCCGCCAGGTGGCAGCAGTGTATAACCGTCTCTCAATATTTCTATAGAAAAAACCTTCCCTTTGAAAATACAACTCTCCACCTTCATGCTGGTAAATTTTGGGGCTCAAACATTCTCCTAAAATATTTCCCCGTTCTCTGTCATTTTCCTTTAGGTGTCATAAACTTGTCGTTTTTTCTCAGCCGTTGCTTTTGAAGCTCTACGCATCGTTGGCTGAGATAGTCAAGAGGAAGGAACTTCATACTGGATAAAATACACAATTGGCCTCCTCTAAAACACAAAGTCAAGTTTTTTCCTTTTTAAGTAATACTCATTAAAACATTAAAATTATGTTTATAAGTGCTTTGGGGTGCAATAGATCTCCTATATATATTCAAAAATGAGACTGAAAATGAGACGCTCCTCGGCAAACAACGAAAGAAAGGAGAAGGCGTGAGTCGAATGCGCAAGTAGAAGGGCTGGCTGGCTATATCATGCTAAGGAATTGCAGAGTTGAGTTTTACCCGATCCGGGTTGTCTGCTCTGAAACTATTAGGAGTCCAATATCCCGGTTGGGCGAGCTTTTGCAAAAGTTGCTGCTACTTTCTTTTACTACAACTGCCACCGTCACTGCTATTCTGGCCTCCTCCTCCTCCTCCTCCAGCAACAGCAGCAGCAGCAACCGTCAGGGGAAAATTGCTGCTTCCTTCCGTTGGCCCCAGAGCCAAAGAGAGCTTTCTTGGCTTTCCTATCTTGCACTCAAACAACTTCTTTCGTGCACTTAATGGCATAAAATAAAGACGCAAAAAGGGAATAGGAAGGAATTGAATTTTAAAACAATAAAAGAAAGAGAAGCATGAAATAGAAGCGTATCAGATTGTAGACAATTCCGTGCATAGCTCAAGCAATCATTGTATGAAAGCTAGCCTATATGTCAAATGACTTATTCTACAGGCGCAAAAAAGTTTGTCTACTTTGACAATCCGTTCGCCGGGTCGTGGTATCTTCACAAATGGACCGAGTTGCCCAGCGATACAAATAGCAAAATTCCGCTACTGATTGAACCTGCAAGTCGAGAACCGCATTTATTTTCTAATTAAGCTACTACTTACAACATTTTTTTCGTCGGGGTTCGCGTTAACCGATCAGTGCGGTTTGTTTCTTCATCTACTATGGTCTGTATGATCATTTGTACGCCGGTCATGTCTCACTGCAGGTTAGCAAGCCGATCGTCTCTCTCTCTTTTGGCAGCATGTTCGTGCAAGTCTACTTATCCGTGATGATTGCAGAATGAAAAGAAGGGATTCAAGAAGCAAAGCTATTTATGAAGATCTCTTTATTTGCTGAAATGCCATAGCAGGATAGCTGGCTTGCTGCGCACGCTGAGAACAAGAAAGGAGGAGAAATTTAATAAATAACCGTTCCGATAATTGAGGCCATGACAAGCAAGGGATGCCTTAGAATCGAGTTCTTTTTGCATCCAGAATTTAATAATCAGCTTGTTTTTAATGATGCAAGATGTTTTTGACTTGCTTGCACATGTATTTGTTGAACAAGTCTGCTGGTCGATCTGCTCGTTCTCCTTACCGTGGCCATCGTCGCGTGACGATATAGCGTTGGCCTGCTGGCAGCCAGATGTTGCCGCTCAGTCAATGCAACCCTACTTGCTAACTAAGAAGCTTTGCGGAGCACACTATGATGAAGGAGACGAGAAGAGACAAAGAGAGAGAGAGAGAGAAACCTCACGAGCTTAACGAAGTCATATTTGCTCTTTCTTTCGTTTCTTTGACGCCAATCGAATTAATCTTGTCCGCTCAGCGGGAGGGAATTCTTGCCGAAAAAGGTAGATATACGTATATAGATGATAATGCCGACGAACAATCGTTACACATACGCACAGCGATAATTTGGATCTACCAAATGAAGACATTTGTTTTCAACTGAAGAGGGAGCATAATCAACGTGATCAAGCTGGCTGAGATAACTACAGTAGGTGATTGAGCTTGATTTCGACAAGCAAGGGTAATTAGCAAGGGGGATATGAGAAGCAGGAACTAGGCGATCTCTTCATTATATCTAGTTGGAAGCCGGGACGGTTTGATATGCCAGTTATTACCTTAGTAAATTCCAGCTCTCTGTCTTTGAATACATGTTATTGTGGGGAGGGTGTTTTTTTAAATTAAAGTAACTTTATTGTTTTAGCAGTACAGTATTACTAACATGGTTCTATGCATATTTTATGTCAGAAAAACTCATATGTAATGAGTAGCTTTTTAACCTATTTTGTCTACTGTAACTATTGATTAAATATTCTTCTTTGATATAACATACCAAATAATACATTAATTTCTCAATTATCCCTAACTCAATCTATTAATCTACATATGGCTGTATTACAATATATATTAAATATACAGTTAAATATAGTAGATATATTGTGTCTCTCTGCGGCCATTGGCGGCTCTGATAAATTCAAGACGCAACGCTTTTTCTGCCGGGATTTCTTATTTTTCCTCTTCTCCGCCTTCCGCCACTGGACGTCGAGCCGGGCGGGGAAAAGCTCCTACTTTGCGCCCGCCCGGCACGGCTGCTTCTCCCCAGCCAGCACGAATGCCGACGACAAGCGAAATGACAGCAGAGCCCAAGCGCGCACGCAGCTCCCCCAACCGGTAGAAAGCGGAGAGAGTGAGCGCCAATTCACCGCCATTCATTTTTGTTTCTTCTGGGCCGATGTGTCCCGCCGCTGGTTGGTAGCACATGCATCGTGCCTAGGCTTTTGCTCGTCGCTGCGTGTTTTGTTGGCTTCTGACCTGCAATAAGACTAATAGTTACTGCGTGATAAATAGACTTTAGTGCAAATATAACCAGGGTTATGCTCCTCATAAAGTACAAAAAGGAGCTCTAACGTTGTGGGAGTTAGTGGTACGAGTGTAATGACAAAATCGTGCCATTATTTAGACAATAATAGTAATCAAAAGAATTGATATCTTGTTAGACATCCAAGTTCATTTAGTTCTGAGCTAGGCCTTTTCGCTGTCGGATGGGTAACCATAATAGTGTCAACTATGCTTTTTGTGAAATTACGTGGTAATAATGTTCTAGATCCTAAAATTAACTCTCTTTTGCCTTGTGGAAGTGAATTTGATGCTCGGCTCAGATTGTCTCCGCAGACAAAAGATTTAATATTTTTTTAATTAACGACTGCTAAAATGAGATCTTATTTTAAACAAGTACTAAAACACACATGTTAGCCAAAATATGGTAGAAGTTCCAATTGTGCCTTGTCTTCCAGGAAAGTTCCTTCCTATTTCAGGTTTCCTTTTGCCTTTCTTGAACTGTGAATCTAATCTGGCATCTACCTCAAGCTTTTATATTAGGTAGTCGGAGCTTTCTTCTCCTTTATTAACGACTGCCGTCTAATATAATTAACGTCGTTGCTCCATTTTCTTATTTATTTTCTTCATTCTTCTTTCTTTCCCCTCGACAGCCTTGGAAGCGATAAGGCCAAAATTACAACCACGCCTCTCCCATCGTGACAGCTCCACAAGATGAAGAATAAGAAAAAACGAGTGCCCTAAATGGATCGACTGGTGGTCCATGGTGCATAGGTGTGTGAGTGTACTCATTGATCAGGAGAAGCCAGTCCAGTACGATGAAGGAGCCCTGTCCGCCTTTGCACATTGATGCACACACAAACACCCATTCGAGGCAAAGCCCGTTTTGTATGGTCCCAAATGGAGCTGAGCAGCAGAGCTAGTCGAGTCGTGGACACAAACAGCTTGGTCGCCATTTTGGATAAAGTCATCATCATATGAAGGAGAAGCAGCAGCAGCAGCAGCAGCAAAAGGCGTCGTGAGAGGAGAAAAAGAATTTTCCGTTCTTCTTTTGTTGAGTCCACTTTTGGATATCTGAAGAAGAAGAAGAAGGCAGTAACATAGATAAAAGGGAGAGAGGCGACACAAAGGAGTTCAAATGCGCGTTAGCTGCTACATGTTATATGTAAAGGAGGAGCAACGGTGGAGTTGACCAAATTGGCAATGCTGAACATCCGGGAAAGGAACAAGTAGAAAACCTGGGCAATTTGTTACCAATCCCCTTAATGAAGCAGAAAAGAAGAAGCAAAGGGTCTCTGATGAGTACGAGCAAGCTACATGCTACAACAAATGAAGTAATCTAGCTTTTGGCTAATTGTGAACGCTAATTTCTTTTACTAGGGACTTTTCTCTCTCCAGTAGTTTGAACGTGCGGTTATAGAGTTTTGGATGTTTAGTGCAAAAATAGCGTCTATTTTTGTGCAATTTTAGCCGCAAAACGAGGTGTTTAGTCTGTGTAACTGCTACTACACGTTGGTCCACACACTGCTAATAAACTTGGAAGACAATAGTCATAAGATTTTATTGCGGGCTTTAGCCAAGATGATTATGAGAATGTTGTTAGCGCATTATTGAGCTGCATTTAGAAGTGCATATTAGGGAGAGAGAAGGCCGAAGGGAAGAAGTTTGTTGTCAAACTACAGAAACGGCAATTAAGATTCATTTGGTTCCAAGACGGCACTTTTTTCACTGCGTTGTCCTTGCCCTGCATTATCCTGCCTTCCTTTTCCTCTTCCGCAAGTGTGAAATCATGGCAGCATAAACGAGTCGTAATTGCAAACTGGACGCTGTGCCGTTTTTATAGGCTCTCTATGCAATGTAAAACTAGGGAGTAAAACGCCGTCGGAATTGATCACCGAATAAAATAATACGAAAAGTGCAGCCGGGCAACGACCATTTCACAGCCATTATGGACTGTCGTAACTGACGTCGTTGTAGTCTGGTAGTGGCACTTTTGCCTGCCTGCCTGTCTGGAGGGAGGGCAGAGTTATATTGGTCCTGAAATCGAGAGTTATGAGCCAAGGTCAATTTATGAGAGAATGAAAGTGGAATTTTACAACTTGACTATTTACCTGAAAAAGAGGAGGAAAAGAAGCGCTGCTGTTGTAAAAATCGGCCCTCAAATTGGTCTAGACATGAATCATGGTATTGAACTTGAGACATTTGAAGGCTAGACCAAATCCAGGCCCACCAATGCAATGTAGTGGCCATCGACCAAATTGACTTAGAATTACTTTAATGCTTTTAGGCAGTCCTGTTGTCCCAGTGTAATTCATTCCTGCTCGTGTTATCAATAACCATACAACATTTGGTCCAATTGTTTTTTGGAATTTGGTTCCACAGATTGTTATTCTCACTTACTTTCAAGATGCCCACTATGAAACAATGTTTTAAGACCTTCAGCTATAGAGTTTCATTCTTTCCTTCCTTTAGAAAAGGAGCAAGCTTGTGTTTAGAAGCTAGTTTTTCTTCTCCTTTCAGTGGCCGTAAGAGGCAGGAGGAGGAGGAGGCAGCAGTCTGGCGGCCCAACGACCAGCGACGCAGACTGGGCAGACCAACCAAAAGCCGGCAGCAGCCAACATTTCTTTCTCTTCTTTCTTTTCCTACTCGTTTCCAAGCCTTCCTGAAGCCTCTTTTCTGCAGCTTCGGGGATTTAACTCAAAAACGAGCAGAAAAAGCTTTAGAGTCAGACACCTTTTCACAAACAGGAACATTAAGAGAGGAATGGATTTAACTTCCTACTCTTTCTGAGCACGACACTTGGAAAACGAATCTGCAGCCAATTGATTAAGTAAACTAGTGGAGGCCTAAAAAGGCGAGGAAAAAAAATCATTATACGAGTACGTAATTTTAGTCAGACGTGACCAAGACAGTACAAATAAAGATGACTCTCTTTGCTTATGACTAAGATGGCTCCTTGTGTAAATATTTTTCCATGCATTAATAATTTAAAAGGGAATGGTCTAAGATCGTTCCACCATTAAAAATAAACATAAGTAAGATAATGTTCATCTCTTCTGTCGTCCTTTCTGAAATTAGCCCCGTCTCGAAGCTCTTCTTCGGTTGTTGTTGCTGCCGCTGGGAGCATTCAGAGTGGGCTAAACGACCAGGGAAAGAGGGCGATTTTCGCAAACTGGGTGCATGTCGTCCAACACTAGGTGGGCCCGTGGGAGTGTTTGTAGCAAGTCTTAATGCGAATGAGCGCGTCTGTCTGCCGCATTAGAATAGTGCCTTCCTCGCAGGCAGGAATAGCCGGCCGGGAAGAAGAAGAAGAAGAAAAAGAAGAAGAGACTTCAAGTGAAATCCCAAATAATTCTGTCTGCCTCAGCCCAAGTCAAAGGAGACGACGACGACAAAGATTATACTCTATTATTTTCCCCCAGCCCTGCTGCCCCTCAATCCTCTCCTTCGATCTCTCTCTCCCTGCCTGTGGCTTATAAAGACGACCCGAGCTTTTGCTTCCTCTCTGGGACGTCGGACGAACGAACTCGAACTCTGCCAGCGAGCGAAGAAGAAATTGTAGAAGCCCCATCGTCTTGATCTGCGGCTGTGCCTGTCTGCCTGCCCGCTTGCTCTACCTTACACCGTCGGTCGGACAGACCCACATGCATACATACGCACGGGAGTGCAGAGGAGAAATTCAGGCATCTAGTGGGAGACGGGGGAAGAAGGCACTCACGCATTCACACACTTACAAACGGACGCAGCAGCGCGACGCATGCAAAGTTAGGTCTTTGATCGCCGCAGCTTTTTTGTCCGTTTGTTCGTTTCGCTCGCTCGTTCGGTCGTCGGTGTGTCGGTCGATGGTGAGTGAGCGATTGCGGATCGACTGAGGGAAGAGTAAGAAGGCGAAGAAGGCTCAAGACTTTGCTTGTTCATCTTTGGGCCCATCAGACTCACTCCCAACGACGTCGTTGTCGTTGCAGAGGAAGAAGAAGAAGAGACCACCACGCCAACAAAAGCAGCGAAACGTGATCTAAGACCGACGACGAAGACAGAAGCAGACTAGCCTGACTGCCAAGTTCGTTTTCTTCTCTTTTCGTCTCCTCCTCCTCCTCTTTCTTCTTCACTTCGCCCCTTCCTCCCCTTTTCTTCTTCTTTCGTTTTCTTCTTTCTTAACTCCTTTGAACGAGCGAGCGAAAGAGTGAGTCTATCAACCAAGAACATTCAGTTGCCAGTTATAGAAAGAAGAAGTGCAGCAAACAGCAGCAACCCATACCAACAACCGATCGGGCTACATCGATCAACTAACACTAAGATTGTTGTGAGCGCCATAACTGATCGGTAATTGTGCTCGGGCCGTGTCAAAAACTGCCGTCTCCTGGGATAAGAGGATGCGAGTGAAATCTCCCGCTGCACACCTTTCTCTCGAGAGACCCTCCTGAGGTAACCAACACCTGCCTACCGATCTCAAGCCCATTGCTCACACGTTGTCGTCCCCACGGAGGTCGGCTCCTCCTCCTCCTCCTCCGTCCTCCCTCCCGCCATGAGCTGTCTGACTGCGGCTTCTGTCACGACCTCTCCAGCAGTAGCAGCAGCAGCAGCCTCAGCATCGCAGCTGCCTTCTTCCGGAGATCTACTTCTAGCAGGCATGAATTCGGGATTCTCGTCAGCGGCTGCGCTTGCTGCTGTAGCATCAGCCTCAGGAGGACAGCAGCAGCAACATCAACAGCAGCAGCAGCAGCAACTTCACAGCAGCAGTAGCATCACCCCTTCTTCTTCCCCCACTTCGGCTGGGCTTGCGGGCAGCAGCAGTCCCACCATGCCCGTGTCGGCGTCAGCAGCAGTGGCAGCCCATCTAAACGGGACGACGACCTCTGCTTCTTCCAGCGGCAACGACGCGACCTCCCCACCGTCGTCGTCCTCTTCTTCTTCCATGACCACGGCGGCAGTGGCAGCAGCGCAGCACTTCTATCAACAACAGCAAATGCTCGGGCTGGGCGCAGACTCTTCGGCTTCCTCCCTGGCCTCGCAGCCTCTGGCGATGGCCGCAGCGGCTGCAGTGGCTGCTGCAACTCAGCAGACGGCGACTAGCGGAGGGGACGCCACGCCCAGATACCCGTGGATGTCCATTACAGGTAGGTTCAGTTGTTAGACAGACCATCGGGCGCTTCTCTAGAGCAGGCCTTTCTCCTTCAGCGTCCCACTGTAAGAACCCACTCTATAGGCTTTCTCTTCGCCTCTCTCCTACCCTAGTTCCTTTCCCTTCCCATCCATACATCCCCCAAGCTCGTGTGCACCATTCCCTCCCCTCAGGAGAGAGAATCTTCGCATGACTTTCTTTTCTCTTCTCTTTTGGTGTCGTGTCGCAGTCTGGTATCATTCCCCATTGAGAAGCTGCTTTCTTTGCTCTTCCCCCCGAAAGAAAGGCTTCTTCTCATCGGGTTGGAGAACGAAGAAAGGCGCTCGTAAAACTGCAACGAACGAGCCTTTCCTTCCAGAGGGAAAGAAAGAAGAACGTTCTATGCATGCATGTAATGGAACAAATGGGAAAACAAGAGAATATTGCTGTTGGATGTTAACAGAACAATTGGTGTAGCTGCACTGCAATTCAAGCGAGCATTATAATTGATCACCAATGGGAATGGGGAACTAACCACGTTACTCGAGCTGGCGAGTCACAATTTATTTACTCAAGGCAGTATTTACCATAATTGTAGAATTTTTTGTAGTCCGGCTAAATGAACAAAATGAGAAGGCCGCTCTGCTGAAGCGTTGCATGTGTGCAGAGACTGAGTTTGTCTAAGTTTTAATCGTAAATGTCCCTTGAATAACATTTTATACGATCTTAATAGTATTAGCGACGTTTTCTCAATTTTAGCAACACTGCCTTAAAGGAAACATCAAGAACACATTACTTACTCAATGACATTTTGGCTTTTTTAACACAGGCTAAACTGCCTAAACATGGATAGCAAACTTAATATCCTGGCGTTATTTGTACAATGCAAGGACTCATGAAGTACCGGCTATTGATCAATAATCTGAAATAACTTCATTATATAGCATTAATATCTCCCTTGGCAAGAGACACATTTACATTTACGACAAATATCCCATTATATATACCTCTATAGTTTAGCTTGATTGCCCGTTCTTCCTTCTCCTTTTTGCAAAACGAGTTGTTGGTACTGGAGATAAACTCATCTTAAAGTAGACAGAGCTGCAGAGTTTGTCTGAAGCCCTGCTTGTTGATGATACTTTTTCTCCAGAGCTTGCTGGAGGCTTCTTGAGGTGTCTCATTACAGACTGTGTTATAGTGGGCAATGGAATTCTCACGAATAGTTAGCTAGCTGTTGAGGAGAAAAAGAGGAGGAGGAGGAATGGCTCAATGCAGCCACTGGATAATTAAATGCCTCTCACTGAAGACAGGTACTGGTATATATACAAAAGGCCTACAGTAGCTTTAAAGTATTGTGTATAATTCCTTATCAGTGCAATATTTGCAGAGCTAAGCCACGAGCATTTCATCTTAAATAGCTGACAGAGACATTAACGTATGCGGGAAAGAGAGGGAAATTGCTTCAGTCTACACTTATTATTATTCAAATTGGTCTCCTTGCCCTATCTGGTTTTTCTTCTGTCCGCCAGTCGGTTACATTCAGCCTGTGTGTATGCTGGTATAAATGTATGTACATATAACGTTATAGGTTGCACTGGCCTGGACCGTGCTAAGTTTTTCCAACGAGGTAAACTACCTTGGCCATCTTTCCTCCTCTCACTTAAAAGTTGTTACTCTTTCTTTCTTCCTTTCTTTCGTCCGCTCGTCGATCTCCACTGGAGCTCCAAATCTGTAGAACGAGCAGGCAGACGAGACTCCTTCAAGAATTCAGCACACGAAGCTTCTTGGTTTCTAAGTTTAGGGTTTGCTTGAATGAGGTGAAGGTGAGAGGAGAGAAGCACGAAGAAGGGGTTGGTTACTCGGCTTGAGTCTGCTATATATGTACGCTTGGGGTAGGCTCTCCTCTTATTATTCTAACCACCCTTTGCGTTCTTTTCACTGACCCACTTCGTGATTCAAGAAGGAAATATTGTCTGGCTGGAAACGACTCAAGCGATCTAACAGGATAGTATAAAGTATGAAGAGGAAAGAAATTATTATTAGATTATTGAATGTTAAAACAAGGAGTTTAAGTTTCAAGGTATACATGTACAGTATATCAAAGTGCAACATTGCAGCATTAGACTTACGGATAGGGCTTTATTAAAATGTCGATAAGGTGCTTAAAACTGCATATTTCTATTAAAAGTTATATGTTTTAATCTCGGCAAAATGTATGTCTGTTAACAATGGCTAAGTTTTGTACTGTACTCGTACATGTAAAGAATGTGTTACAAGTGAAAAACGACTTTTGAATAATATACAAATTAGATATCGCACCCATTTAGCATTTCAAAACTTTACGTAGTTTCATAGCTGGTAGCATATAGGTTTTCTCAAGGCGGGTATATTCAGAGGTTGGTCGGAACAAAATCAAACTTGTTCCGCAGTTCCTTCAACAGCTGAAATGTCACGTGATCAGATTTTCTACGTGAGACAAGTCAGCCAATCACAGGCCATTAT
>LR137883.1:4613-21359 GCA_900659605.1 Tisbe holothuriae | reverse complement strand
CTCGTCAAGAGCGGCAAAGCGTACGCTGATCAGTTCCAGGAGAGCATCGCTATCTGCGAAGCTCGCCGCCATATCAAAGAGGGGCTCGAGGGTTTGGATCGGAAGCTCCGGGAATCGCCAGAGCCATTCAAGCGGAAGTGTAGCCCGCAAGTGATTGAACTCGGGCTCGCGATGCAGAATATGGAGGTCAGAAAATCCATTGAGCCCTTCTTGCGAAGGCTCGAGATATGCTCGCGCATAGGCCTCGCTCTCGTCAGGCGAAAGTTGAACGCAGCGCTGAACTTCTGCATGAAACGCCTCGTGTTCTCCTTCCGCGAATGTCTTATAGCCACCGGTGTCGGGGAGGATGGCCTGCAGAACCTCAGGTGCCACAGCATCTAACCTCCCGGTTGCGCGAAACTCCGCGAGCGCCCCTGCAAGGAATATCTGAACCCAGCTACGAGAATTCCCTTCACCAACCAGGCGAATTGTAGGGCAACGGTGACCCAAGGAAGCAAGGCTTTGCCGAAGCGTGAAATCTGGGTCGAAGAGGTTGTAGGTGGCCTCTGCGAGCTTGTCAGGTTCGATGAGATAAACCCTGGCAAGGTACCGGGTCCATTGGAAGTTTTCTCCCCGCTCAATCGAAGTGCGGTTTTTGTGAAAGAAGGCAATATTTGCAACGTCAACGCGTCGTTAGGGGCGTCGCCGGCGCGCCGAGCGCCGATAGCTCGGTGGGCGCTGGTCTTGGCGCGCTTTGTTAAGATTGTTACCTGTGGGTGGTTGCGTATGGGGTGGGGGCGGACGGCGGGGAGCTGGAAAACAAAGTTTAAAATACAGAATATCAACATTTGTAGATGCCCAAGCCAGAGTCTAATAGGATTCTTGCAGATACCTAAATTTTAACAATCGTACAAACTTTGGATAATTCTACTTTTGGCTTTTGGTATGTTTCTGCGTTCATATTGACCCCTTCTGTGACTGTGTCTTTTAAGCATTTATTATAAACATAAATATAAATTTTGATATCCAGAACTGTTGCTATCGTATTGAAAATCTGGCCAAATTTCTGCATGCTTTTCATATTGCATTGTTTTTGCAAACTCGATTCTTATCAGCTTAAAAAAGAAGGCCAACTACAAATCCCCATTTTGTCTTCTTCTTCCCCCAAACCCACACACACAAGAACAATACGTTCCTATCTCCCATTCTTGTCCTGACTTGTTTTACACACACACTCATATTTATCGTTTCCCGTCTGACAAAAGTCGCAGTTTTAACCCTTTACAAACTTATCTGATTTATGGCAAAAATACGAAGCGCTTATTCTTTTGTTTTTGAGGAGGGCTATGAATAGAGCCGACGAAAAACGGGTATTGTTCTGGAAATTCGAGTACATAGGGGTGCAAAGCAATATTACTATTGTAAATATCTATATAACAACTTTACACAAATTTTAAGTTTTAAACTTTAAAAGCTCATAATGCCATACTTTACATTTTTGCAAAAAAAGAGGGCAGTTCATCAAAAAAGGGGGAATGGAAACATTGGCAAACAAGATATTCCTCATTCTCCCCCTGTTATAAATATGCTTTTGAGTGGGTTCCCTTTTAACCCCGACTTCCGGGAAGGAACTAAGGAGGGGGAGGAGAAAATACGGCTTGAATGCACAAGAGGAGCTGCTATTTAAATGGCTAAATATAGGTCGGGTTATGAGGTAATGCATTACCATAACGGGTTAAAAGCCTCATTTGATCTTGCGTGTTGTCTAGTCTGAAATTTGCATATTCGAGATTCCAAATAACCATAGATGGATAGAAACAATAAATTAAAGAAATGATTATAAAACTCAGTCTGTTTAAATCATTTTAATTTTATGTAGGTGTCCACAGTACGTTTATCAAGTAGGACTTTATACAGTATACAAAGGGTATTATAAAAAGCTCTACTTGGTTTTATACATTACAAAGCTTGTTGCTCTTAAGGTAATTACTATGACAATACCTGTGCCATATGCCACGGCTCCTCCGGCCTCCTGAGCGCCTACTGCCGACCCCGCTCCACCAGCGTGATGACGTCATTCGCCCGCAGACTGAGCTCTCCCAGGTCCGCCCCCCACTTGGCCTGCAGGGACTCGGAGTCGGCGTCGGCGGGCGTCTTCAGCTTGCCGCCGGTCACGTGGCCGGTGACGACGAAGCGGTACCAGGAGCCGCCTGGAAATAAAGAAGATGAAAAGGAGTTAATTTAAGAAGTAACTCAATCTCTTAGGATGGGTAAAAGGCTCTTTGTAAATTTTTATTGCAGAATAGGTTAAAAGCAAAGAAGTCAATTCCTAATACCTGAGTGATTAAGTGGTTACATTAGTGCTATGCGAACCATTATGTAAACTGAATTGAAAAATTTATCAGAAAGTAGTTATTTTACCGTCTAAGAGCGCATTTTAGTGTCATTAGAAGCTCGTTTATCAAACTAATTCTCTCTCTTTTCTGGGAGCATGCGACATAATCAATATTTATTACCATCCCAGTAAATCAGAACTTTCTTCATATATTTCAAGAGATTTCAGCTTCCCATCTAAGCGTATATTAAACAGCCCCTCAAGGCCCAGAAGCCTAATAACGATGTTATCAACGGTTCCGATTAATTTATCACATCTTGAGAAGAAAAGTATGATGCACTTTCAGAGTGCGAGGAGAAATTTGAGGAACACATGCTGGGCCAGTGTGACGAAGTGCATCAATATTTACTCTGGGATCGGAACATTGATATGGGAAAAGTGTTAAGACTAGATATTACACATATAAGAGCGTTAAATATTTTGTGGGTTTGAATGATATTGTTACTATTTAACTATGTTCTAAACTTTGAACTGAAGTCATTGATACATTCATGTATAAAACATCAAATTCTTTCGCAAAATGTGGCTTAGTAGGGCAACTATTTGCCACTCTCTGAGAAGAGAAAACTTCATCGCTCATTTTCCTCCTTCTTCTTTCTTCTCCAACAGCGCTGATGACAAATAACATTAATAAAATGCATTTAATGAGAATTGAAGAAGAGGAGGAAAAAACAGATGACGGGGATATTGTAGGTGATGATGTACTAATATGATAAGAGAATGAGAGTTGTACTGTTGTAGACGACAACAAGAACAAATTTGTGATTAGTTATTTTAACACTACACAACATGCTAATACGTAATTCCAACTCTTATGATTGAAGTAGTTTAATTCTTCCATCACTCCAATAACCACTGTTGTGAATTCCCAAAAACACACTACAAAGGCAATTATAAATCTGGCAACAAGCATGTCCCAGATAGCCAACCAGCAGGAGCTACTTCACGTTCATTTTTATAGCATATGCAGCCAATAACAATAAAATAAATCAGAACGTGTACAGAGTAACTGCACAGCTCTTTTTTTACATCTGACGTTTGCTTTAATTGATTAGACTTTTGTGCATGTGGACTAGGGTTGCTATAAACATTATCTATCCTTAGATGCATTGAACCGTCACTAAGTAACCAGGAAGCGCACTCAAGCAAAGACATTAACATTCATTTTTTGCAGTTCAATGTCCACGATTCAGTCTCATTAGCACCAATCATTGAAGCTATAAAATGCGTAATATATTTTACGAAACATGTGTCCATTCTTGTTAAAACCATGATTGATGCATTTTAGAGACGGCTAGAGTGGTTTGATAGGTACCGATATCAAGGACATGTAATCAGAGCAATTGTAACTGCAATAAATCAATCACCCTGTATACTTCAAACACGGAAATGTACCCCCATGCAATTTCCTTTTTTACAACGCTTAAGCATGTCTATTACACTCATCGTCATGTGTGTGCAGGACAGGCGCCGCTCACGTTTTTTTGCTCAGGCAACAAAGTTTTTGTATAAGGCCAAAAGGTCCCATAAAAGGGTGAATTAGCCGTCAATACTTGTTAGATGGGAGAAGGAAATACACGAGCGAGGTTTGGCAAGTGGTTTGTTTTGGCGATGAAGGTATATAACTTGTCGTCTGTATAAATTATACTATGATTAATGTTATATTGGACAGATAAAACAACTTTGAATTAGTTTTTTAGTATATCCAATGAGTATCACTGTTAGCATTATAGATTTTATCAAGATCAACTAATGCAGTCATTTAGATATGTCTTTATTCACAGTGGTTTACTTTTCCTCTGTAGCATATCCGATGATGAGCATCCATCGTGACCTTGGCCTCCTGCCGAATAAGAAAGAAACGGGTCGTATAAAAACGTTGTTGCTATCAAGAGATTCTTCTTTCATTTCCTCAGATTGTTTCGTTTGCTCATCTTCTTCAGAGATAATGCGAATAAAGCGTACGTTCGGGGAATAGAGACGTGCCAGAAACAGTGGAGATTAGGGATGACATTGAACAAATAGAGTTTATACTATTGCCCCTTTTTAGACTCTTTGTAAGCGTCTCCTATACTGAATACAGTCTTGTTAAGCATACTAGAAAAATAAGCGAAGTCTCACTTGCAAGTACTTGCCCATTACTAAGGACACTATTATGCGTGGTCCTTGTAATCTGGCAACCCTGATTGTACAAATGGCCAACAAATATATTCTGCTGTTACTTCTTCTCCGTTCAGGAAGTTAGATAACAAATAATAGAAATAATCTACACGTTCCTGGCATTACAATGCGCTCAAAAAAGGATATAATAACAATACGGGGAAGAAGAAGAATAACAAAAAATGGGCATAAAAATGTCGGTTTTGCGGCAGCAGCGACAAAAACACAGAAATAACACCAACATTTTACGACCTTAACAAAACTCGTTTGCAACACAAGATATTCATTGTTTGTCTTAAAGAGGTTTCATTGGTAGCATTTTGATGACTATAGATAAACTCATCCTGGTTTAAATCTTTTGTCAATTGCATTATAATATTCTCTTATTCTTCTTCAAATGTACATATGACTTGTGTCAGCTGCAGCATTAATATTAGAATGTTGGTTTAAAGAACTTTAATGTCATTTATTACTCATTAGTAACTCTGTTTAAGTGTCTGTTTCAGGTTCGATTGACACTGTTCCATATCATCAAGTGTAACTGCATTTTGTTCGAAAACCCACTAATGTGTCTCTTCACTTCTTCTAAGTTCTTCTACACCCACTACCCTACAATCACCGATATTTAGCTCAAAATATATTATTCTCCATCCTCTCAAAGCGTGAGAGAAAGATCTAAAAAGTGACAGATCTCCTTCAAAAAAAGCGATCATCTCGTAAACGGTAGCAACGCCGTTGTTTCATTTCATGAATGGGCCCCTTGCACAGTGGTTTCTACGGACCAAAGAATTATTGCCAGCACAGTGAGCTCATTTTGTGGACCATAGAAAACAAAGAGCATGTTTTAACATATCATTACTGCTTCCTTTAGATGCCTTTTATTTATTTCCTATGATAGTCAACTGTGCAATAACTTAAATAACGGGAACGTAAAGTGTGAGTGACATGCGCTCCTCAGCAAGTTATACTCATTGTTGCACTGCCTCTATAGAACAATTATGAACGGTTTAAGGCCTGCTCTCACTACTTACCCTCAATAAAAGCCATTGTTCGTGTGCTCTAAAAGGTCTTTATTCGTTACAGGATGACACCAGTGCATGCACATTTATGATGAGCGTATAATACGCATTCAAGACTGTCACGTGCAACGTTTTTGGTTAAAATAGGCCTTAGGTGTCAGTTAGGGATATTTTAAACAGATATTGCAATCAGAAGAAAATACATTGTTAGCAATTTTTCATGGGAACAAGGTCTTCTTTTCTTATGACATAATGCTCAGGGTGTTTAAAGTGACACTAACTATGAGAGTCTTTTATATTGAGAAATTGGCTTCACCGTTATTTGTAAAGAATTGATGCTTAAATGAGGTCAATTGATGGCAAACAGAAGGGTTTAACTCCATATTAGGGGATAAATTCGGTTCCTTTTTGCTGCTTTACATTCTTGAGAAGAGAGTCCGTTTATGGAATACAATAAGAACGAGGCGATATTTAACAAAGGTGAGCAACTCAGGGTTGCCATTTAATGCAAATATGACTTCGAATTATGCATATCCAATACATTTAATTTAAGACTGTACAATAAGATATGCTAACCCTGAAAGAGCACACTCTCAAAAAGGAGCTTAAAAATGTCGAAAACGCCTCTAATCTAAACAAAAAGGAACATTCGGCTACAAAACAGATCTGATCCAAATATTCGGTTTGATACATTTTAGTAGGTCATATAATCCGAAATATGTAGATTTATAGATCTGAGCGGACAAAAAGATCCGGTTTCAAAACAAGTATTAATAAATAATGGGCCCAATTTACTTAATAACAGGGAATGCATTATTATTGTTAAGTTATGTAACAAATAATGTGTCCAAAATTGGCTTAATAACAGAGTATTTAATTATTTTAAAGTTATTTTACCTGCTGCCTCCACTGCCAGCAGCGTGGACAGCTCAAAGTTGAGTCCGGTCTCCTCAAGCACTTCCCTCTTGGCGGCCTCAGCAATGTCCTCTCCGGCCTCCATGCGACCGGCAGGGAGGTACCATTGACCAGCGCACGAGCTCTTGGCCTCCTAGAAAAAAACATACAGAACATTAATGGTTATATACTACATGCTGTGGACATGTAGTACACATACATGTTGGAACTACAAGCACCCTGGCTTACTGTGAAATTAATGTTTATTATATGCATTAGGTACTGTACTACATGCTATGAACATTTTGTATCATACATGTTAGACTAAGGTACTTGGTTTGAGTATATTCTTGCCAACACACACTTTGCTACATATGGCAAGTAGTAATTAAGCCAAGGTGCTAAATTTAGCTACCAGCATTCGAGTAACGTTATTAATTACGGTCTCTCTTTACGGACCGCGCTGTTTTCAATTTTTGGACAATGCACGCAACAAACAAGGGGAGATTAATGTTGCATAATATTTTTCAAGTACATGATGTAACGGTCAGGTCACCAAGAACATTCTTTTGAAGGTCTTTTGACCACTGATCAGAATGTGTTCATGGTTTTGGCATCTTATCAAAGAAAATTCCTTCTAGAGTGTTTCTGCCTGTGGGGACAGTTGCTCTATGAAAATTAACATACTCATATTTGGAATGTAAACAGTTTATCTTAATAGACTGGCAACCCTGTTCATGTTTTTGTATAATGTTGTTAAACCACGAACACATTAGACTTGTAACAAAGGAGTCATACGTGTCGTGAATAAACCAAGAATCTTTGAACAAATTATAGAATTATTTTCTATATTTGACAATGACAACAAAACAGGAGAGAAATATATCCTACAAAATATTTTAGGTTCAAATTTCAATGATTTTTTTAGAACTGATGGAGAGTAGAGAAGTATAATAAATGATTACGAAAGAAATTGACAGAAATTGAGTCACTCGTCACCCCTGCGTGATAGCATCTAATTATGACGAAGGCTAAGGAGAGTGAAACGCTAATTAAATTTAGGCCACGAGACGCTTTTCACTTTTCAAAAAAATCTTTTCTTCAACTTCAGGAGAGCGTAAAAAGTTAAAAGCCTGGAAAGAGATCGTGATATGAACTGAAGGCTTAATTTTCTCCGTTACGGTCAGAGATTATTATTATATTATAATGTACACTTATTTAGAACCGGTGTTTATCCCAAAGTTCATAAACGGAAAATAACTTGCAATGAAAGCTCCGTTTTCTCTCTCGAAAAGATTGCGAAATTTAGAAAATCTCTTTTTCTCTCCTCTTCTTGATTTGTTCAGATTGTTTGGCTGATTCGATGAGGCTGCAAAATGAGAGCTGAGAGAGTATGTGATCGAATATAGAAGAAGTGAGAGATCAAAAGAGGGGGATTACAGGCGGGTTACAAAGTAACCATAAGTTACATAATGTAAGAAGTAACCCAGGTAAGAGGAAGGCAATGATTTATTCAATTTATAGATGTCCAAATGCAATCCAGAGTGATATTATAATCACAAATGTCCCAATGTAGTAATTCAGAGCTAGAGTAATAATAAAATCACAAATACATTCACTTTGTGCATTACCAATGCTGCATTATCAGCAGATGATTCATGATGTTCTTCTTCTTCTTCCAGATAAATGTACAATTTGCTTCTCTCTTTCTCTCCAGAGAGACCACCCCAGAAGGAGAAAGAAAGAAGGAAAACCATCATTCAGTCACTGAACTCCAGACCACAGATGGATCTTGTTCAATCAACAACAGCCTGTTGTATGCAAGAGATATTTGAATAAATATCTTATACATAAATATGATGATGAGGCTATTGTTTTACAGCATTTGTTCAAAATGTAAATAATATAATAATAGAGCTTGAGGGCTTGATTGTGCAGCAAGTGTCCAAAATTATATTAACACCTGCAACCTTTTTCTCTCTAAAAATGCAATCCTTACCTGATGGATTATTTATCCCATGCATGCTAAAATATTAGAACCTTCAGCATATGTGAAGCACAAAGGAATGTTGTTTGAAGGGAGCAAACGGTGTTATTTTGATCATAAATAAACTCAGGTGGCCTCATTCCTTCACCTTAAATTACACCTCACCTGCCAACTGCTAATGAATTTGGCAGCAAAAATGTTGGTACAATAACAACACAGGGTTGCCATTTGGAAGATAAAACAAGTCATTTTCATTCATTGAGTAGATGCAAAAATCAAGTGTATATGCAGATGAACATGTAAAGTGTTTGTTGTGGTTGTTGAACGTACATGACCTTGGAAATTCGATTCTTGGCAGGCTTTGAACAAAAACAGACTATAATGTTAAAGGTTCAACACACATTATTAATACCATTTAATGACAGCCAAGAGAAGTAATAACAAATAAAATTCTATTAAATTATTATCCAGACAACACTTATTATTATTACTGAAACCCGAGACGAACCGTCTCCAAATATTGCGTCTCATACTTCCTTTTCATCGGCTGAATGTGTTTAAAATATATATAAGATGTCGGCGAGGTGTTGATTAGTTCTAACAATTCGAGTCGCCGCCGCTGCCTTTCTGATCAAATATACACAACAATAGGCAAGGTCAAATGCATTATACAACACGCTACTTTATGGACATGGCTGAGTATAAAGGAGGTTGGAATGAGGAACTACTTGGCAGGTCAGATACAGCACTCATATAGTGCAACATCCCTTTTTGCATCTTAATTGCTGCTGAGGGCGGCTCATAAGAACTCTTAAAATGTAGTCCCGTTGCAAGGAAGTTGTTTTTGCACCTTAAAAGGGATGCCAGTGTCCTGTGTTACAATAGTAGCATCCCTTTACAGCTAATACACCGCCCCTTTTTATGTCCTCTTTTGTCCATAAATGGGCCGACTGTTGCCTATTATAATATCCCTTTTTGACCCCCAGTCAATAGAGCACAACATATTTCAGGCCACTTTTTGCATTGAGAGCTCCCACGCTAACGACAGTGATGTTAAAATATAATTAAGCGTATTTTAAGCAGGATCCAATTTTAAATCGGGATTAAATCCATTCAGCTCATAACAAGGGGCGTTGCTAGATCTATCGGCAAGTGTCCTAATTAGGCTTAATTGGGACCATCTGTTTAATAGCAAAACACTCCCTTTAAAAGATAGTTTAGGATAATGCTACAAAAGACAAGGCCTTAAATTGATCAACCTGTGACATATCTTGAAGGAAAATCTGCATTTTATGCTAATGTGAGATTTTGTCTTTCATATGCACATAATAATAACACATCCCTTTTTTCGCTAGCCAGCCCAAACATTTTGCCATGAGATTAGAACACATTTCTTTTTTTGGCCCACATATTATGCAGATATTATGTCCAACTCTTAAGATAGAGAAAAGTGGGCCTTGCCTGTGTTATAATAGTAGCCTAGAGGTAACCATTCAAAGGAGGCTGCAAGTGAAAATAAGAAGAGTGCAAAATGGTCCCCTGTAATGTATTAAATGGCAACCCTGTCAAGCAAGACCTAGCACATTCAGCATGGGCAGTTTCTCCCCCTTGTATTACATGACTGCAATTTACAAAGTCATCAACATGAGGCCTCTTAAAGACTAACATCATCAGAGCAGTGGTTTGTAATTAACCCTGACGAATGGAGGGGTTTTGGACAAAACCTGAGAGAAAACTGCAATTATAGAGAAAGGAGGAAAGAAAGTTTGTGTAGTTACAAGAGGTTGTGTCATGTTGCACGTTTCACAAGCAGATTCACACACAAGTTTAGGTCAATTTTAGCCTTTACAAGGTAAATTATCCGCAAAATAGATGACCTGGACCCCTAAATTACTCCAAAAACACCCTCGAGGATTAAATTGATATCATATCCTGGATGACATTGGACTCCAAAATCAAACCTTGTCATTGGAACTTTTCACTAAAGTTGTTGTTATTAGTTAATGATGGAAAAGCTGATATTTCACACTTGGTTGAGTCGAGGTGACAAATAGGACATCAGTTTTGTCCATGATTTATGTCATGTTATGACATGAAAGTGATGGAATATGGTGATTCAAACGCTGTAAGCAGACAAATATTAAGATATTGTAATTCAGGCTTGAAGTATTCATTAGAGGTAGATAATCAATTTCTGCAAATTGGCAGAAAAGTATTTCTTTCAACTCATTAGCTGCACTTAAAAGGCACGTTCCAGACATTCCCTCTTTTCTCCATTCCAGAGCTTTTGATTGCATATTTTTAACCCCGGAAATGATCCGAAAGTGATTTCTAATCGATTCGAACGTATATTGAAAAACACAAAACGTCTGGCCGATGGAGGAAGAAATATCGTAGGAGGAGTGTTTTTGAAAAATCGAGTCGAAGGTCAAATGATTCTTTTTGCTATTTTTGTAGCTCGTTTTAAAAGAGACCACCGACTAGCAGATACAAGTTAGACTGATTGAATACTTGACCTAAAGTAAGTTAATGCACATGTAGCATGTTTAAGCAAGAAGTTTTAAGTCATGTTAACGAGAGTAGACTGTGCTCCCATTATGCACTAAAAGCAACATGATTACAAACTCCAGTGAACACATGTTCCCAACTTCCCCTCTGCTTAAACTGTTGTATTTAAAATATCCCGTGCATACAGCTTGAATATATTGCGGAATAATTATCCAGAATGTTCTCATGAATCCAAGGTAAACGTCATCGATACACTTTTGAACGTTCATGGGAACTAAATATGAATGGATAAAAACATTTTTCCTCTTCGTGGAAAGTGCCCTCGAGCTGGGAAAATTATTCAATATTTTTGGACCCCTGTTTAGCGTCTCTTTCAAGAACATGCTTTCGGCAGAAAATACAGCTTTATATATTCAGCTTGGACGCTGTAAAAATAATTAAAAGCAATTTTCGCTCTGCTGGTCAAAGACGAGGTCAATGCTCAGGACAGACAGTGAAATATTGACAACCTTTTTATCCCAGATCTGGTTTAAAGGTCATATTAACGGTTGACAGTGACAAAATGCCACCGTTTTATGTGCCAGAATGGAAATGTCAAAATAAGATCTCCAGAGTGCAGTTTCTCCTTCAGGGTAACGGTTAGATATGAAGATAGCTTTATAAGAGATAAGAGTCACTGTGGATATGACAGAGGTTTGATGTCAATAGGTACAATAGGGTGAGAGGAGATAATAAATGGATGCAATCTATACCTTTCATTAACGGTGAAGCTTCACACTTAAAGAGATGTGGAAATATGGAATGAATGGATTCAAAGGGAGTTTTATAGCCAGAGATATGGTATATTGAGTTAAGTGCACAAAACCTCTCTCGCATCCAATTCCATTCGTCCCCTAAAGCGAAGGCGCAACTTCAATCTTCCAAAAAGACATTTCGTGCATTTATTTTTTTGCAACGTACTCGCCTTAGCGGTCGATCTACTTTAAGCCATAAAGATAATATTATTACAGATTATTCCAATAATATCACCCTACCAAGTGTTATTGCGTAACGTTACGCATTTGGAGCACAAGGGGGCGTCACCGGAATTCAAACCCTGCATACGCAAAAAGCTCCTTTTTTTTATTGCCATGTGTGCGCGCGTATAAAGAGCAATAAAAGTTGATTACAATGACCAAACTACCGCCACTATTGGTTTTCACTTTTGTATGTAACCACTGACGCTGTCTTGTGAGACGTAATAAAAGAAAGTTTTCCGATATAAGTGGTTTAAAATGGATTCATGCAGAAGCATTGAAACGATTATTGAACAAAGGACTGGCAACATTTGTTTATAGTGCAATAATAACGGTAATTACTTAATTATATAGCTAATTATAGGCCTAATTACCTGCATCATTAGCACTTCCCCATGCTCATTAACAAGCACCGCCGCCACAATATACGTCACGCTCTTCATGATGACCGGCTTGTAGTCTGCCGGCGCGGACGGCTGAATCCCCTTGGCCAGCGACACCTCGTTTGAATCTGCGAGCGTGAAGTCGCAGAAATCAAACATCTCCTCATACGGCTTTCCCTCAAGCAGCAGCTGAAGCTTCTCGTGGATGGACTCCATGTCTGTTGTTGCGGCCTTCTTGTTCCTGCCTGGCAGCGACAATGACCGGAGCGAGGGAGTCTTCTTGGACTTCTTCTTGACGTAGTTGTTGTTGTTATGGCAAGACGATGACGCGCCGGAGCTGCTCTTGCTACGAACGCTACGACTCGCCGGGCTGTGGCTGCCGTTGCTACCGCTATCGCTGGTAGTGGCCTGGCTGGGGCTGTTGTTGCCGCTGTCACTGCTGCTACCGCAAGCCTTGGTTGTCGTTGATGAAGTCTTTGCTGCTGTCGTCGTGATGATTGAGGGGGAGGTTGAGGTGTCGCTGCCTTTACTGGTGTACCGGAACTTGAGAATCTTGGCGGTCTCTAAGGTACAGGGTTTAAAGTTTAAACTGCCACCTATTCGGTGTTCAGTTCTTGATCACTTCACTGTTTTTGTCTCTGATGTGATATTTCAACTTTCTTCTTCTCCGTGGAAAACGTGTGTCCGTCTCTATCCGTTTTCCCACCGCACTGCTGCTAAGGCAAAATATGCTGAAGGCCGGCGAGTAGAAATTGGAACCAGATCTGCCGTAGGAGGAGGAAAGCTGCTTCTCTCCTCCTCTGCCTGCGCAGGCGCACTCCGCGGTGTTATTATGATACCACTACTTGGTGTGTGTAGCAGGTTGTTCGCCTTGTGCAGCAGTAGAAGGAAGGGTCAGAATAAGCAGGTTTGATGTCCAAGCGCTCTTGCTGGAGGCAAAACTAGGACCGTTTTATGCTACGGAGGGTTTTTGGAGCTGTTATTAGATATATTTTGTAAATGAGAGTGTGCAATTTCTGGGATATTTGACGTTTCGCCGTTGGTGAGAGTGCAACTAGCAGAGGACCTGAAAAGAGACAGAAAATGATATTAATAAACATGTGCACGGTTATGTTTAATTCAAGCTATAATTCATTATGAAAACCTTTGTTCCATTGTTTATTTGTCACTATCGCTCAAAAATTATTTTACGAGAGGAAAACAAATATCCGTTAAAACGGTTAGATTATTTCTAGGCCCGCTTAAAATATACAACGTTTTTTGCTTGCGTGAGCTCGGTTTTTGATGCAGTTTTATTTTGTTAGCTGACCATATAAAATATCAACTCCACTGTTGCCAATAAAAAATGCGTAAGATAACGTTATTTTATAGTGAGAAATGCCATCGAATCCTGGAGGGCAATATTCGTGGAAAAATAACGTTATTTTATACACAGTGATGACAAAACTGTAGGGTTACCAAAGATGTCATGACTGCAAACGATGAAGTGACTCAAAGTCAACCCCCAAATTTCCCAGCCAGACTTTGATCAATGGCTCTCTGACATGCGATTCAAGTATGTAGGTTATAATCTCGTTAGATGATTAGACAGGGGTAATTTTGAGGCTTAAATATGGTACAGGGTGCGGCGCGCTCGTGGAAATCGTTTTTGAAATGGCTGTAACTTCTCTGTTAAGTAAAATTATCATAGAATAAGCACATTTTCTGAAAGCCCTATTAAAGGGCTATTCATTCATGGGTAGATTATAGAAATAACTCAAATATTTTAGCAGTGCATACCTGATCTTTGGAGTCCACCACAACTAAAGCTTTGCCAAGTTGGCCTTTTGCAGCATGTAGGGCATGCTAATCAAGTGCATGTTCTTTAAAATAAACACAACTTTCTTGCCAAATTTTCTTTTCTAAAACATTAAGACATTCTCAAAGATTAATTTAAGACTCAAAAAGATTGGTTACTTCATACTATTTCAGCCCCACAGCATCAAAAGGCTGACTGCAGGCCCAAGTTCTGGACCATGCAGAAGATATTTTCAACAAAATGCCTCTTTGGTTCCATTTTATACATACTAATGGTCTAATTTGGACCTTTACCATGTAATAAAGACTTAAAAACATGACTATACAAAATTTCGTTTTCATAACTCTTCTTATGGTGGAGTTTTCAATGCTTCTTTTTGATCACACCCTTAAAATTGGCCCTCAAAATGGCCATTTTCTAGAAAATCCTAAAATGATCACTTTGACATGAAAGTCTGTTGCAACTTAATATGTTTACTTTTAGTATAAATATTGGCATTCCAGTTTTGCAGCACTCTTACTCTAGCTATTAAAGTATTATTTAACTTATTTTGTTAAAAAATATTACCTTAGAGAGCTCATGAACTGGCATCCCTGAAGCTGTATTTTTGCATGCATTTAAAGGGAGAAGGGGTGTACTAATATTGCCAATAAATAAATGATATGATTATTTTATCTAAAATCTAAAACTAGCAGAATAATCTATGTTGTTTGGGCTTTAATTTGGTATATTGGGAGGCTTTGTATCTAATGGTAGTCAAGAGCTATAGCACAAGAAAGCTATTTCCACGAACGCGCCGCACCCTGTATAGAGAGCTGCACTCAGGTGTGTGGGAAGAGGGTTACCAAGTGAATCAAAGAAGGCATAGCAGTGCAGTGACCTTAAACTGCCACCCCAGCGGTTATCTTAAAAGTATGTATTTAAACAATGCAAGTGCCCAGCCCTGAACTGACCTTGAATATTGAACAGCCATATTAGAGACCATATTGTCTTACCTTCGCTTGAGAGATACTCAAACACTGCATCCTTTGGGAAGAATACCTCTGGCTTTGACCCGTCCGCGACGATCTGCAGATAATCCTTGCCCTGATCCGTCTGATTTCCATGGAACAGGAAGAAGAGAGCGACAAATTTGATTCCCTTGGGTGAGGCCACCCTGTCCTTCAGCTCTGCCATCTTCTTTCGAAATATCTTCATGGTGGCAATGTTAGCCTCGTCATAGTCAGTGTTCCCCTTGTCAAGAGTGTTGCGCAAGGTTCCAACCTCCTTGAATGCAGAAAGTTTATTAATGTGATAATCATTGAAATTTTTCCTATAAATATTTGCTATGAATCCCTTTTACATATTTTAGGGCACTACATTTTTTCAGGCTCATTGCAATAGCACACACCCAAGGGCAATACTTTGTCCAAGAGGGGCTACTGCTTGGATTGCCAGTAGCTTACCCCCTATTTGACTTGGGGTGGCAGATTTTTGGCGCAGTTGAAATCCTTCCCCTGAGGCTGGGAATCGAACCCGGCCCCCTTGCATGGAAGTCTCATATGCTAACTATTCCCCCACGAGCTTGCGCTCTATCATTGAACTTATACATTTATTTTGATGTTTATGCTTAGTTGTACCTTGTCAGTTCCATCTCCCGGCTTTTGGTTCCAGAAGACTCTCACAACACCACCAGTGCCACTTTGATCAAGCTCATAGCAGGATTGGTCATCTGTCGGAGTTGAGACTTTCAGTTTCTGGAGTTGCTCAATGCTCTCCTTGAGCTCTGCAAAGTCTGACCTTGTGGGTAGAGTGTTGAAGTCTCGCCTGAGGTTATTTACATCGGTCCTTGTGGCAAGATAGTCTTTGACGGAGAGGGCTCGGGAGACACTCTCAATACCAGATTTGAGCTCAGTTACGTCGGTCTTTGTGGCCACATTGTTTCTTGGGGTAACAGCCCTTTTGATGCTATCAATGCCAGCTTTGATCTCTGTAACATCGGTCTTTGTGGCCACAGAGTCTCCACTTGGGAGGTTCTCAATGCAGGATTTGATCTCCTGTAAGCCCTTTGATGAAGCTGGGCAATCATTGGAGCAGCTAGACTCATTGCCAGATTTCCTCGTAGGTACTGTGTCCTTATTTAGGGATTCTTTAGACTCGGCCCTGGGAGACACCAAGCTGGATGAAGAAGACGCTCTGGTCCTTGGATGTGGTCTGTCACTGGTACTGGATGCTCCTTGTGACTGACCCCCGTATGAAACAGTTGCAGACTTCGGGTTTGGATCCTTAGAAACACTGTTTAGTTATGTGACATATATAATTACAATTATTCCGACCGTTTTAGACGCAGGGCGGAGTGGTGACGGAGGCGGATATTCAGACTGAAATTCTTAAATATAATATTGGCCACACAATACAATAGTCATTTGAATATAACAAAGGTAAGGTAAGAAGGAAAATGTCAATCAATAACTACTCATAATTAAGAAGAAATTCATTTTTTACTTACTCCCTGATTGTTTCCAATTGAGGTTGGTGAATGGATTGAATTGGAAAGAAAATGAAAATAAAAAACTGTAAATGATTCAGATTAAATTAATTCTTTACTTACTGTTGATCCGTGAGTCT
>LR137881.1:18107-32830 GCA_900659605.1 Tisbe holothuriae | reverse complement strand
CAGCCACAGGGGCAGGGGCAGCATGAACGAAGGGCTGGTGGACGGCCACGGGTGCAGGGGCGGCATGAACGAAGGGCTGGTGGACAGCCACAGGGGCAGCGTGAACGAGGGGCTGGGGGACAGCCACAGGGGCAGCGTGAACGACGGGGTCAACGAATCCGTCCATGTTCACATCCTCGGAGAAGCCCTCCAGGGAGAGAGAGGCGTAGCCACGAGGGGTGAGCACGGCATCGCCGACCAGGGGGGTGGCGGGGCCGACGTTGGGGCCCTCGTTCACGGTGCGGACGAGACCGCTGAGGATGCCTGCGCCGGGAGCGACGGCGAGCTGCTGGGGCTCGGCGATGGCAGCCACGCAAGTGGCGAGAGCAGCAGAGGAGATCTGTTTACAAGAGAGAACATGTTACTCATTTGCTACTTTAAAACGGGCTGAAATTGTTTGTATTCTATGGCTTTGTTTGAAAATGTGATGTTAAACTTGAACTTACCAGAGACTTCATGATTAAGTTTGGGGTTTTGTGATCGGTTCGTGTACAACCAAGCAATGTTGCCTTTCCAACCACCGTTCTCCGCTTTTATAGTCCGCAGCGAAAAAGATACGCGAGGGTGCGTCAGACACAAGGCAACACCTTATCCAGACGGCGTACGCAATTGTGACGCAACTAGGTTGTGGGAATATTGGACGAGGGCCTCAAGCGAACTTTGGCATTTTTGCGAGGGTAAAAACATGGTGGAGGCTCGACTCTTGATCTCGTTTATTATACCGGTCAAACTGGAAATTGGACACAGACAACCGATTTTCTGGATGTTGTACTTGGAATTGTAAGGGTCGAAATGAACCCCTTGGCGTTTTATTTTAATGCAAGAGTATGATATAGATATCGAGAAAAACTTTCATTCGTTTTAAAGTTGGCATACTGGAATAAATTTGGTCAAGTTTGTTCGCTTGGAAAGGGGTCATTAGAAAAATACCTTCAAATAAGATTAAAGAGAACAATCCATGGCAATATCTTTTCATGAGCTTCATCCTTTGCAGTTAGCGTAAATTCAACGATAATTAACATCAAATCTGACGCTCTATCCAGACTTTTTTGTGAGCAATTAAATGCACCGCACAACACCAGCATCGCTACCAAGGACATGAAACAATCCTAATAATATTATTGCTACGCTTCTCCGGAAGTTAAAATGATTATATTTGCTACTTTATGTTTTGTCAAAAAGTCATTCGTCTTTATTGTTGCATTTAGAGGGACTTAACGATTTGTCCATGCAATCCAGTGGTCATTATTACACTAAGGTTCGACATATTCTTGCATGAATGATTATTCATTATTCCAAATAAACTAACAAGAGACATTAAAATGTTGATAAAGTGGCAACCCTAAATAAAATGTATCCACATAATAGACGCAAATCTAGACCACACTATTAAGGCATCATAGCTATAATTCTGTCGAAAACAACGTTAGTAGTGCGTAAATCAGCCTCTAATTTTTGTCATCAATGCAACAGCAACATTCCATTAGAATGCGGCGGTTGGATCATTTTCCACAGCGTGATTATATTGAACCATTTTAATTTGGCAGCATAAAACTGTACCCTCTGCTTAAAGAGTCATGCACACATATTGACATTTACAATTGGAACAAAGAAAGCTTAACATGTAATTTGGAACAAGCGATCCCGTCTTTATACTCAGTAATAAAACTGTCATAAACGGAACCCTTGAATACATGTAATTTATAACAAAATTATCATTATTCATAAGAAGAATTAATTTATCTGCATAGTATTCCTAACTAACTCTAATTTCATAACAATTACTGTTAAAGTGCATCTCTTAAAGCTTAAATCGATCTCGACAAATAAATCACTTCTTCACTGCATGATTTATTTGTCTGCAACTGCATCCAACACCGATATATTTTGTGTTACCAATCATCGCTGACGCATCTTCCAAGTTGATTCCAATGTATGAAACAACGGCAACAAAGACTCATCAGCGCGTACTCTAGAAAAAGCAGCCCAGTGCTGCAGGATGGCATTTTACATTTTCCAGATGGCTACAGTGCAGAACGAAAATTATTTATTTTCTGAAACGTTCTGTTCATGATGATACAGTATAAAAAGGATAGTTGCTAATATAGTGTTTATTCTCAAAATTATTCATATGCTTTCTGTTTGTCCTTTAGTGCCACTCCCATTCAGCCAACCCCAGCAGCGCGATTTTTTTCTTCTCCCTCTCCTCCCAGTCTCTCCACTTTTCAAAAGCATTTCTTTTGTCTCCTTTCCATAAAAACTTAGGCAGTGTTGTTACGCAAACTGACGCAGAGAAGCTCTCCATTCACGGCTTGCGTAATCATCGTTGTAGCTGAGCCGGGCTGTGGTTGACGCATGATAGAAAGGGAGCTTTTGGGGGCTTGGCAGTTGGAATCGTCTCGTACTACACGCTTTAAAAGCGATCATTTCGAGCTGATGGTCATCGCTGTTAAAAAGATCGTAGGATGGGTTTGAAATCTAAAAAATGCTGATAATGTCAAAGAATTTGTTTCCAACATCGTTTGACCTTAAACAGCTCTTTTCTCTGATCATTCTCTGACTCTGTTTCTTTGTACTTCGTTTAAGAAATGTACGCATGCAACGTGGTTATTATGCTTTCTGAGAAGAGACAGGATGAACATGATTAAAGCGTATTGTTCAGATGGGGCACTCGGTGCAAACATTGTTACTTATCTGGTGATGTAATTATACGCTGTCGTACAATTTCCGTTGGCACTGAACGCCGATGCAATTAACCCAGCAACAAAGATAGACGCTTACATAATTATAATCAAACTTTTATGACATATATTCAACGCTAGATATTGATGGAGCGATTCCGAACACAAAGCGAAAAAACAATAATCTACGTCTATAAAATGAATGCCTACAACACGTAATATAGCAGCGCATATTTGACATATTTGAAGCTTAAATATTAATATTGGCATTGGTATAAATCGAGTGACTGCATCACCCGTTGAGATCACCTCAGCAGTGCAAGCAGTCTGGTCGCCACAATGCTCGGGGTCACTTCTAACGTGCTGCTAGGACTGCTACTGATCGTTGGGGTCTGGGCAGAGACCGATTCTGGTAAAGGAAACTTAAGCCAATATAGCTACAGCATATAATAATACATGTAACATTTATAGACTGCGCACTGTACGGAGATGACAGCAGCTGGCTTTGGGTTGATGGAAACATTTGCATGAAGTATTAACTATTTTATCTATCATGCATTGATAATCAAACTGTAACTACTATTTCTAGGGTGAGCTCTGGTGATGGAAAGAGCTTTGAAGACGCGCGCTCAGAGTGCGCGGCCATGTCCACCCCAACCTGCCCGGCCAGCCTGCTCAACACTGAGCACGCCCAGGCGGTGCACGTTGCCCTGCAGACTAGCCATGCGGCGCTGGCCTCCGCCGCGCAATACCGCATCAACGTGCGCTACAACGAAGCCTTCCAGAACTGGGTGAACCCCGACACCAACATTCGGGCGCGCTTCCCCATCGACCTGCTCCAGGATCCGGTCAGCCCCGCAGATCCGTACACGCTGTACAATGCAAACAACCCGGACAATTCGGACACGGTCGTGCTGGACTCGGACGCCTCGCAGCTGCTGGGGAATGCCGGCAACACTGCGGACAAGGAGTACATCTGCCAGAGCTGCGCCACGACCACGCCGCCGCTGCGGTACTGCGTGCTTAACGCGGACATGTGCGGCTGGCAGATTGCAGGGGACATCTGCTACAAGTAACGTGAACGTAATAGTGTATAATTCAAGACTCTAATTAACAAGTTTAGGACTTATGATGTGGAGCGTACCCTTCAACAAGCCGCGACCACATGCCAAGCCCTGGGCACCGAATCCTGCCCCAGCCGTCTGCTGGAGCCGTTCAACATCGGCCTCATCCCCACGACGTACGACTGGCCCAACGACCTCGCCGAGTACGACCGCTCCTTCCTCATCAACTCGGTCTTCCTCGGCGACGACGGCTGGCAACCGTACACGCCCGGGGCGCCCGAGGACAACCCCAACCAACCGTCCTACTTTGCACCCACCTTCACCAACGATATGAACGAGCCTTATGAGCTAGAAGACGGACCGGAGAAGGAGTTGAACTCCACTGCCCTGATCAACTACAGGACTGGCCGTGTTGTGGTTGGCGAGGCGGATGCAACTCAGCGCTTCATCTGTCAGAGTTGCACTGCGCCCATCCCGACCTGTGATGAGAGTTGCGACGAGTGCGTCATTCCCGGGCAGGAGGAGGAAGAAGAAGTTGATGATAGAAGGATTGAATGACTCAAATAGTGTCAAATGACAAAATGGTGGCGGGTCATATTGTACCTGGGGACGGGATCTAAAGTATTTGGTGGCGGGAATATCGTATTAGGTGGCAGGAATATCGTATTAGGTGGCGGGAATATTGTAAGAGGTGGCGGGAAAAACAAAATATTTAAGACTGTGAGACAGGAAAATATATTTTATATCTACACATAAAATATTGAGTCGTCTCTTTAATCTGACAATATTCGAGTATTAAGCCGACTATAGTTGTTGTCCAACTCATAAATGTCATTATAGTTTGCACTGGATATTAGGAAAACTAAAAGTGATATGAGTTCAATGAACATCATAAGGAGTCAAAGAATACAACAAACATGCATCACTCACTATCTCATTTATTTAAAAAAATAGATAAACTCAACATTAACAATCAGTCCGTCATGCTGCTTCTAACGATCGTTGGCTTAATTTCCTCTGTGGCATTACTGCCCAGCCCGGCCTCCGCGGCCTATTGCGACCCCGGCTACAGCTACCTCTCCGGGCTGGGGTGCTACAAGCTCAGCGAGGCGGCCAACATGACCTATGATGAGGCCGTGCAGTACTGTGCGGATGAGCAAGGATGGCTGGTAGGTGGAGTGTTAAAAATATTGGCTCTTCAAGGTCGGGAAACATTGATCAAATATGTGTAGTATGCTGTATATTTTAGAAACAGCCTCAGGGCAAAATGTGCTTAAAATTTGTACATATTTTTGCTAAACTTTACATTTTATGTGTACGTCTCATATCAACAGGCTGAGCTCAACCACGAGGAGGAGCAAGCCCGAGTCCTCGCCCTCGCCCTGGACACCGGCCTGGACTTCTGGATCGGCCTCACGGACCGCGATGAGGAGGGAACGTTTGTCTGGCAGCACACGGGCGATTCCACGGACACCTTCACCGCGTGGTCCGCGGGTGAGCCCAACGGAGCTGAGCAGCAGAACTGTGTCGCGATCACGGATGAGCACACGTACTTCTGGTCAGATGAGGATTGCGACAGCAGATTGTAAGATATGAAACATTTTTAAGGTATTAAAGTATATAATTGTATACACTTTTCAGGTCTCCCCTTTGCTACGGCAACGTTCTTGTGAACCCTTGCCAGGAGGGCTGGGAGCTGGTGGCGTCCTCGCACACCTGCGTCAACATTGGCGTCGGTGGAACTCAGTCGTGGTCATCGGCAAAGTCAACGTGTGAGGGCATGGGAGCGTGGCTGGTAAGGAAAAAAACTTATTATTAACAGTTTTGATTCTTACTTCAGCTACTGCAACAATGACAATTCTTTGATTAAACACCAATTAATGCAATTTTATACTTTCCAGGCCGTGCTCGACACCCCCGAAAAGGCCGAGGAAGTCCGCCTCCTGACCGTGGCCGATGGCGGCGGCGGCGCCCAAGGCCCCTGGATCGGGCTCACCGACTCCGCCAACGAGGGCACGTACGTCTGGGACAAGACGGGCGAGGTGTGCACCAACTTTGACTGGGGCTCCGGACAGCCCGACTCTGGCACAGTGGGTAACTGTGTGGTGCTCTATGCGGGTGGATATCACTGGTTCGATACCAACTGTGCGGAGACGTTCGCGTTTGATGCGTTGTGTGAGCAGGAGGCAATTGGAGGCACGAAGAAGAACTAATAATCAATAAAACTAATTAATAAAAAATTGAGAAAATTTATTATTATAAAATTAACTTGCTTATTATAAGCGGAATATTCCAAATGAAGTCTCTAAACCTATCATCTAATGCATTATTGGCTTATCGCATGAACCTACTATACAAGAGATATAATAGCTCTATGGCTTATCGTGATAGAAATAAACATATTTCTATGCACTTCACTAACCATTACTACTTCTTAAAACTTGATCTTAATTGTTATATCTGTGTATTAATGATAAGTCGGATTTATTTAGGATTTCATTCATTGTTCATTCATTGCATTGTATGCACCTAGCTCAATATTGGTCTTCTTCATGACATTCCATTCCCAAGCAGCTCTCCCAATTATAATATCGTTTTTCCTCCTTCTCCATTGATTTATTCTGAATACCAATTCGTTCTTTCCACTTCTACTTCACACCTCATCGCTCTTTATAATTCAATGATATGATGAGAACGAGATCCATATCCAAATAAGGAGGAAGAGAAGAAACAAAAGCGAGGGATGAAACAAAAGAAAGCGAGATGAATTAAACACTTTTTATGCCAATGTGTTACACCCTTTTTGGTTAACAAAACTGTAAGAGATGGAATTATAGCACCTTTTAGATTTTCAATATTAATTATCTTAAAGTTTGTCTGTAATTTTTAATCATAATTTATTAATACAGTTGCTATTATTTGGCTCTCAGTGACTCAACACCTTCTTTAAAAAGATGATGATTCTCTGATTCCGTATTCCGGTTTCGTTGCTCACCCTTTTTATTGTAGTTTTTGTCTTCTCCCCTTTTTCTTCCTCTTCTGTGAGATTTGACACCTCGCATATATTCAAAATTTCATGAGATAGGAAGCAAGAAAGACAGAAGGGTGAGCCAATAAACCATAGGTGGTATTTCATATGATGAAATGGCTTCATATCAAGTTGTGTGGAATAGATTCGTACTCATGTATGGCTATGTGATAAATCTAAGGCTGTTGAGGATGTTCTCGTATCTGGAAATATGGGTCACAAACCATGTCAAAGAGTGACAGCACAGCAGACACTTTCACTGTTGCGTCTCTCATACAAATGGAGGGGATTTAAGAAGCCTACAAGGATGTTTGCATTAAACAAAAATAGAAAATAGGCCTTAAGTAATAATGAAGTGTCAGAATGTTAATATCAGTTAATGTTGTATTTATACTCTTCATAGTATTTGAATTGGCTGAAACTTTAAGACAGCTACAAGTAGAATAATATAACTACTGTATAACAGTGAATCTATTTGTATCCCTACAGAATGCATAAACAAACCAAACAAGTTATCTCCTCCTCTTTCTTGTCGTCCCTCTTCTTCTCTCTCCTCTTTATTCCCGAGAGGGGGTCGGGCATAAAACACACACATTCTCTCTCTCTCTTCTCTCTCTCCCTCGTGGAAATAGGAGAATAGATCACACGAATAGATTATGACGGGAGAAAACTATGCTCAGGTCTTAAGAGGGTCCAAATAATGCCAAAGGGTTGGGAGTGAGTGCTAAAAAGCCTAATATTAAATACATTTATGGACTGTCGTAAAAGCCTTATCTGCTTTTAATTTAATTGATCGTAAAAGAGACGTTTAGACTCATTTGTCAGACAGACGTGAAAATTCGTCTGTGGCAAAGGGTTCTTTTTTAACCTCCTGGCTCCAATTCAAATTAGAGGCGGCTTTTTGTGCAATATATTGTGAATGTTGCCTGCCACTAAAGTCTTTTGTTGTAATTTGTAAACATTTTTGGGTATCAAAGGAAGGTCAGAAGGTCGATCGAGAGGAGGAGAATGACAGGAAAAAGAGATTAGACAATATTATTATTTAAGATTTTTTGGTCTCAAAGTACAGTATATGTACGTAGCAAAATGCAAGCCTATATAATGTTTTGTCGTCTTCGTCAGATCATAATAGAGCCTCACCAGACCCCAAAATGAGCCCGTTCATATGCATATCCTTCCACAATATTCGCATGCATATTTATGGTGGTTACCTTGCTAAGCCTTTATTGGCCCACATAGTGACATAACCCAGAGTATGATGATGTGTCCTTTGCTGTTGGCTGAGGTCCCCTATAGCACATGCTCATCAAGCTGTCATCACTCAGAGAAGAGAGGGAACTAAGGACGCTTGCAAAAACGGAGGACCTCCAGAACAGATTTAGGGGTGACACTTTTCTTAAATATACTAAAAATATTCAATATAATGATAAATATATCACTAGGCTCTACTTAGTATGTAAATAAAATGAAGTGAAGCTCAACTGTGTTAAGTATTATATTAATATAACAACTTATAACATGTACAAAATGGCATCCCTGTTTAAACCCATCCATCTCCTGGTCGCGTGTTTCCACATTTTATTCACTAAAGTTGTTGAAGAATAAAAAAGTGAGGTTGAAAATTAACCTTTAACACGCTATTCATCAGAGTAAAAATGGAAAAGGAATGATGAAAAGGTCATCTGGGGATTTAAAACATTTTATCATTGCGCAGAAAAGGCCTTGCGGAAAAAAGAGTCTGAATGTGAATGTGGTCAAATTAATACCCTTGAAATAAATAAAATTGAGTTTGTTAGGAAACATGGGTTTATAGACTGGGTTACATCCCGCTCTCCAAACCTGTTGTTGGTGAAATATTCCACCCGAATCCCCGGTTCGTGCCCAGTTAATTTTAACGAGTTCCAAAGTATTCTGTTGTCTCTCTTTAACAATGTTTGCCATTGTATACATATTACGGTTGGCCATTCTTCAGCAGTTTTAAAGTAAGTTTTGACCAGGTTCAGTGCTTTATGGCGTTTGGCGTGAGTAAAGGTAATCATATTCGAAACATCACACTTCAATTGTGATCACTACCTTTGTTCGGTGAAAAACAAGACTGTTTTCACAACACTCTATGTTAACTTACTTTCGTAAACGGTTAGTATCCTTATATGGCAGCATAACAAACTTGTACTTAGTACGTAGATAACAGAGACATTAACCCCGTCCTTGTGTATGATTATCCATGTATGACCTGAGAGCAAAAGAGTGAGAAATTATTATGGCCCGAAAACAGGGCAAAAACGCCTTTTATGCTAATTATTGGGTCTGTGGATAATGGTTATAGAGAGATCTTGGAAAAGAAACGGAGGCCTAAAAGAGATGCCTAAAAAGTACATTTGAACATTTTCACGTTATGCTACACTTCATGGAACCAATCACATTTCTGTTTGCATTACTAACCTCACAAATATACATTTAAAGCTTACAGTTGTCTTAAGATTGATAAAGAACTGACTGAATGTTACGACATGACTTTGATTTAGAGCAGTACAAAATAGCCCACATTCTTTGGATAACAAGACCTGAATATCCAAACGGCACATAATAATAGCTTAGTTGCTGCTGTTGTTGTGTTTTATGGCTATTTCCGCGGGCTTAATTTATGGCTGGACATAAGTGTGTTTGACAAGCTTGTTTCTCTTTTTGCGAATTTGGTCGCTTTTTACTGATTGTAAAACCGTCTCTAACAGGAACGGGGGAAAACGACATGGTGGGTCAAAGAAAGGCATACCAGGGGAATACTACAGGGTGGTTGTTTACAGCCTTAGTAAAATTGAAAGATACTCCATAATATTATTGAATTTATATTGTATCTCAATATGCATAGTTATACATGTATTTTTTTATTTTTTCTGTGCCACCCTGTATGGTCATCCTTCCATTGATATTGTGTGGCCACCATCACCCAATCTCACCCTCACATCTGCGAAACCTCGTAAAGCATCCTCATCGTCCCTTCTCGTCAATTTGAGCCAATTTTCGGGGCAAAATTCTATTTTTTTTCGCCTTTTTTTCTTTTTTTCTCTTGTTCTTTCATCCTCGTGTTAAAAAGAGGAGACCACACCTAAAATATTTTATACCTCGTATAAGGTGGAGAAAGGAGGGCCTCCAAGGGGGGACATAGATGTAATAGACTGTAGCTTTGTAAGTTGTTTTATATACGTTATATTGTACTCCCATAATCACCTATGCATTGATGCTTTACCGACGTCATGTACAATATCCTACATATGTGTTATACATGCCAAATATGAAAAAGGAGGAGAAGAAGAAGAGAAAAAAAGACTTCTTGGTCTTTTTAAAGAAGGTTGCACTACTTTTCCATTGAAACTTACATTTGCCCTAAAGTGATGCTACTTTAAATGCAGAATGCGAGAAAAAGCAAGGAAGCATTTCCCTGATCTAAGTAATTGTCATGTTATATAATCCGTACGGTCTTCACACACGTGTAATGCAGAGAAATCGATTCCTCCCTTGCGTACATCCGTACACGTCGTACTTTTGGCACACATTCCAACTTTTGGGAGAAGAAGAATCTCCTGGTGTCACTTTTCCAACTTCTTCTTTCCGGTGTCAACTCAAAAGAATGGCGGGGAGGAAGAAAGTGTGTTCAAAAGGTGGGTACGAATTACATGTGGTGTGGTAGATATGGGTGGCTATAGTGACAAATTAGATCTTAACTGGCTATTTTACATGGTACATGATACATTTTACTGTATGATCCTCGGTTGAGAATGTCCCTGAGAAGGACCCAGTTCTAAGGGATGTGAAATGCATAAAACAAAAGCAGACAAAAGGCAGGTTGAATGGAAGTATATCGCTGACAACCATCTCTATAGGGAATAAAATAAAATAAAAGTAGCAGTCGTCGTTTTATTGTCTTCAACACGTTTCGTGAAAAATGATCCTCGAGGTTACACAATATAGTTTGAGTTTTTTGTCAACCACTCTCACCCATCTCTATTTTACGATCATTGTCATAACCCCGTTTTCCTCCCATACCATAATTATCGGGTTAAGAGAAAAATGTGTAATTGAACTTTGGGATGTTTGCCGCTTCCGCCAATTGCTGCTGAGGAGACGTGACAATATTGGCAGGCCCAGCCAAACATTTTTATGCATTAGGAAATAATACTCTTTAATTTTTTGTTATTGTTATTTTATTTACTTCCTTTAACAACATTAAATATTTTGGATTATGCTGGGAATCTATTTGCTCCACATTTTCTTAAACTGTCACAGGAAACATGAAATATTTATTCAGGAAACTTTTGGGGGTAAAACCTAAAATATTATTTTCTTCAGACTTTTGATGAGACTACATTTAAGGGCTTTATTTTATGTTTGCATGCCATTTTGTATATAGTTACTGTTCCCTGGTTTGTTTATATTATTGGATATTAATTGTACATAATACTGACATAGAATATGCTAGAAACAGGTTTTACATACCACTGCTTTTGTGTGTGCCCTATAATCCGTCAAAAAGTTAAAAACTTGGAAAAATGTGCACATAATTTTTGAAACTTTTGGGAGAGAGATCAGAAAAATGAACGAACGACTTTTAAAAGTCTAAAGTACAAAATGAAAGTGTGCCTCTTAGCCTATAAACACATATTGCCTTATAACTTTTCTTTTACCGTTTGGCTTTGTACTTCAGCCTCTGTAGGTAGATATGGATACACATTCCGTCATTCTGTTGAATTCTAAATATGCTATTTCAGGCATAAATGCTAATTAGCCACCAAAAAACTTGTTGAGAAGACTTGGGGGTTGTGTAGAGTAGCTGCTGTAGTAGAAGCCACATTATTAGCCATATTATAAAAACGTTGAAACATATTGACTCGATTCAAACATCTCGAGTGGCTGTTTTTGCCGCCACTACAAAATTCACATATTATTTTGCTCGTCCACACAGCGTTAAAATACAATCTTTTAGCCAACCCTCGAGCACTTTTTTGTGCCCATTTTGTGAATTAAACACTCACAAAAACGTCATCATCACTTTCGCACCTTTTCAAATCGGCCACACACAGTGTTTGTGAAGTGAGAGTGAACGGTCTATTAAATTCTGACACGTGACCACAGTAAGTGGCATCCCTGAGCCGCTTCATATGTCTAACTGTTTGCCTGCATGATGAGCGACCGATGCAACTCATCCAAGGGGTTCTCAGCCGGGTACGGCGTCGACCCCACCGGGTTGCATACGTGGCAGATCGGCCTCAGCTTGTCAATAGAGAACGTCCTCACGACCGCCTTCTCAATCGGCAACCCTGACTGGCCCAGCCCACCGCTGACCGACACCCCAGCTCGCATCATTGACGGCTGAGACGCCATCGTGGCATTACACTCTGGGCACTGACTGCACTGACGGCCCTCCCGGAAGCTGACCTTCCGGCCCAGCGTGCCGCCCGGGGAGTGCTGCAACGGCGCGATCCTGATGGCGTTCATGTTGTTGAGGCTTGCTGTGGTGTCGAGGAGGGGCGTGACGGTCTCCAGGTCGGCGTCCGGGTCCAGGTCGTCGCTGCTGCGGGTGCTGCCGGAGGAGGCGCCGGAGCCGTTGGCGTTGGGCGCGCCGTTGTTGGTCGAGGAGGGCACGATCTCGGTCTTGTACTCGTTGAGCTTGCGCTTTCTGGAAGAATAAACATCATCAACTACATGTAATAATGCTCTTTATAAGTCCACCTACCCAATGACCCCTGTAAACAAGGGTCATTGACCTACCTTATGGCAATTGTAGCCGTCACCAGAGCCCCCAGCAACATCAACGCCAACAATATCCCGACAATGACAAAGAGCATGGGCAGCCTCGACTCCTCCACCGCCCTCGGCAGACTCTGGATGAAGCCCTCCGTCTTGCCGCCGACATAGACGGGCGAGCTCTCTCCCCTGTCGTTGACGCTCTTCACCGAGATGATGTAGTTGGACTCGGGGATGAGGCCGAAGACGGCGATGGTCGAGTCCTCCGTCCAGTTGGAGGCCACAAGGACTTGGGTGTTGTTGGATGTCGTTTCAAAGACCTCCATGACGAAATGTTGCTGGAGGCCTCCGGAGAATCCTAGAATGAGAACATGCATTACCAGTCTAAAAAATTATCTTGAGGACCATTTCACATAAAAATACTCTTCAAAAATACAATAAAGACAAGTACTTAAGTATGATCAAAATCTACAGTACTGCAATATTTAAAGAGTACAGCAGTGGTACCGTTATGAATTTGGTAATTTTGCTGAGTTGTGCGGCTTGTGCCATTTCTCAATCGATTTTGCCGCATTGTGATACGAACATTTTGTAGACTCTGACTTTTTGCGATTGTAAGTTTAATTAGCTGCAGACAATAGCGAGGCAAAAACATAATTATAACTTTATGACTTACCAGGGGTGCAAGAAACCTCAATAGTTGATGTGGTGTGATTAGAAATCTGAAAGGAGTGATTTAACGTTTATTAAAATACAAAACAGTTCAGTCATTTGACCTTTCTTTTCTTTCCTACGGAATTTTCGCAATGCCAAAACTAAACTCCTCTAATTGGTTTCTGACTACCTGAGAGAAGCTCTTCTTCTTCTTTTTGCTCGCATTCTCAGGGTGGCCAAACATTTATTTTTCTCCAGAGTATTTCTTCTTGACTGCAGTAAAATTCCTGAGCTGCAAAAAGAGGGTAGGTAGTAGCTGGTAGTAGTAGTCTTGGTTGCTCAGTCAACAGTCAGAAGGGAACATTCTTATGACAGCTACCATGGTATGTGAGGAACACTGGATGCAAAACTCAGGTATTGTGTGGGGTCAAAGTATCATATTAGGTCTGTTTCAATGTAACATTTGCACATTAGACTTTTTGCTTTAGATTAAACCTCTACCCTTTCAGTGGCTATCAACACATTTAAGGAAGCCATTATGCAAGTAGTTGCTGTTGTTGACCCAGATCAAGATTGTAGCCGCATAAAACACACGACGACTCCCAGACTCGGGGCGGTCTGAAATCGCATAATTTCCCCCATACTGGTTTCTCCTCCTCCATGTGATTCTTTATGGGCTATAAACAACATCAACAGTGGTGATGTGTGATGCTCGATGCTCGTCTAGCATTCCGAGATTAGATGCGCACACGCAGGGTTGCCAGTTTGGACTAATGTTTCTAGCTAAGTTCATGTGTGATACTGTGGAAAAAGCTTACAAAGTGGCATCCCTGCTTGTTTGGATGCCTCCTTTTGATGATTGGAGCCGACTTTTTGGAACGGATGAAAATCAACAATTCAAACGAAACGAATCAGAGGAGCGAAGAGAAATCAAAGATGATTTCAAACAATCGGAACACAAAAGGATTCTTTCTTCAAGCCTCTGCATTAAGTGCAAAACAAAGAGTGCATTCACTGCCATTACGAAGACGTGTCCGAATGGGCAAATCATATATTTCAACAATACTAAAGCAGCATCCTCTATTTGGAGTTATTTGTGGACTCGACAAATTCGCGCATTTACCCAATCCAAAAAGGTATGACGGGAATTTCAAAGATGACGCTGCTTCTAAAATTGACAATGGACCATCATTCTAACGACGTGAAACTATAAAAACCGTTAGAGTATTGTTCGGTTTTATGAGGATGCCAGTTTTTGTTAATCAGATTGTTAATGGCATATAAAAAGAATCATTAGGCCCAATTAACGTTTTAGAAAATGAAGGTACGACAGACAGACAACCCTTTATTCAATAATGGTGTCAGCTGTACGAACAACTAGCACCATTATGTCTTTTTTGCTCTCATTTCCTCAAATTTTATTTTCATTAAAGCGGCTTTTTTATGAACAAAGTTTTGTTTGTTGAGAGAAGACCCCCTGAGGACAATTTCGTGAGCTGGATTAGGGTTACCAGA
>LR137881.1:0-15721 GCA_900659605.1 Tisbe holothuriae | reverse complement strand
AGCCGGGAACTGTCTGAGGAAATGCGTATAATGGTCTCGTTTCCGACGTGTTCTTAGAACTAACGAAATTGAAGATGAAGACACATTCTGGCGTCATAATGATAATAATAGTGCATGTACAGGGTGACACCGTAGAATTTTTCAGGAAAAAAACAAAGGGAGTCTAGGCACAGTCTGTAATAGGAATTGCTAGACAGGAAAATTATACGTACTTGTGCATGAATTGTTAAAAAATAACACCCTGTACCATTTCGGTAGACCCAAAGACACTTATTGACGTTAGGAAATTCGATAATCACGCCCAAGGTCGTCGTGCTCTTCTACCTTGATGTGTTTATGCACCCAAAACGCTTAGCAGACCTGTTTGCTCAATCAAGCTTGAGTGACACATCTTACACATTTACAAATTAGCCCAATTTCGGCTGTCACACGATCCTCACCTGAGGTCGATTCCCTGACTCCTGTTCTCGCCCTTGTACTCGATTGTGGGCGCCACGCAGACCGGCTTGTAGTTGACGGAGACGAGCATGGGCTTGGAGAAGCCGTCGCCCTCCACGTTGGAGCCGGAGCAGACGTACTGGCCGGACGAGCCCTTGCCGACCTTCTTCAGGACGAGCCGCTGCTCGTCGATCACGGTCCGGTCCGACGGGGTCAGCTCCTCGCCGTCCTTGTACCAGAGGATGCGCCAGACCCAAGGATGAGCCTAAAATGTTTTAGAAACCCTTATAGTTTAAAAGTAAAGATCGAAGCAAGATTGCAGCATTGGATTTTTTTGCCAATCTGTATTTGGCGGAAACCCCTTTATGTCTCTTTCATGGCTGTTGTATAAATAAATAACTGCAGCGGCGGCTTTAACGGCAGAGAAGAGCCCATTTTATGGCATTGTTTCAGTGTTTAAACTGAGTGGGAAGAACACAACAACAAAGAGAAAATGCTCGAAATTGGTCATGTTCCTCCTTCTCCCTCTTTTATTTTTTGCTCCCTTAAATGTTATCTTTCAATCTAAGCTTGTACATGACTACAGTGGGAAGACAAAGTGAGGTTATTGATTTTAAAATGTTGTATAACCAGTTTAGCTTTTAATATCAACCTACGTTATTGTCTCAGCTCATTGAGCTTGGACATGTGACTGTTGCATTATACATTTTACTAAATATTTTCCTCAATTTCGTTTTGTACTGTAGCCAGCTTTTTTGAACTGATAGTTAAGCATGTAAAAGCCAACAGGAAAAATCTCGACATTTGACAACACGACATATAGGAAAAATATTTCAATATCCCTCAAAGCCTGTTTTTGCAATCTAATTTCTTGCTTTGAGGCCAAAAATGGCAAAAGGAAGACGCGTTCCTGCGAATTCTTTTTGGCAGGTGGATGTTAAATCCATTTCGATCCTCGTGGGCTTTATTTATGTACTTTTTTCAATGTGCCAAAAATCCGAAAGGAAAGTTTTCTTCAAAAAAGTTTTAATAGTAAAAAGTTGGTGTGTTGGAATGCTGATATAGTAAGGCTGCAGTTCTCATAAAATAGGAAAAATCGCATTATCCAATTTACTGGAGCATGTAAAATGTTGCTAAACGAGAACTTTAAAAAGGAAATGCAACACCAATAAATATCATCAGAAAAGACATTATTGCCACCATCAGTTTTTTTTTATTTTTTCCCTAAAACTCCCGTTGCTTCATGAACCTGTGAATTAGTCGTGTTGGATTCTAAACTTCTGAATGAGAATTTTCCTTTTCAGAAGCATGCATAAATAGAAGAAGAAGAAGGTTCCCAGTCAAAAGGGCGACTCAGCAAAACTCACATTAGCATATGGCATCACTTCTTGAAGTTAGGGCCCATGGAAAACGTGTGTTAATAAAAGCTCAATTCCAGCAAAAACTGGATAAATGGAAGTCTAAACTCGTTTTGATCTCAATCCCACTACAGTATTTTTGTCACCTAACGAAATGCATCTAGACGAGTTTTGATTGGTGGAAATTGGCATAATCATGCTACCAAAACAGTTTAAGCTATAAACAAACAGGAATCATCCATCAGCTGTCAATTTGGCATTGGTTCATTTTATTTGTAGTTTTGTGTAATGTCCCTATTAATGAAAATTCCGAACCTTTGCTTGAGATTATACCTAACTTTTTAGAAAGTACTCGTACTTAATTTTTCCCAAAATATTACAATAACGCAAGTTTTCCAACAAAATGTTTCACTCAATAAAGTTTCTAGCCAGATGTTTCCAACTTGTAATAAATATTCGTAATCTTCTTCAAACATTTTCTCACCTGAATGTTGCACTTGAGCACAATGTTGTCGCCCTCCCTGATGTTGGACGGGTCGATCTCGCTCACGATCTCCACGTTCACCACGGGGATGTAGTAGACGTTGAGCTCGAGGGAGCGGTTCACAGATGGGAACACGGAGTTGTCGGCGGTGCAAGACAAGACCTAAAGATAAACAATAAATTTTTTGATGATACTGGTGCTACGCAAATATCTAGAGATTGAATTTGTAAGCATTCATTTGCATATTAGCAGGATAGTACACTTCTCAATGATTAGAAAGCCTTGTACCACTATGCTCATACATTTGCTTCATTATAATGTAAGCATGTACTAGACAGTTTGGTCTAATATCACAAATGCATTCTTTCATCACATATCCTCCCCTATATTCATTGTTATTTACCTTTCCATGGTCCTTAATCTTAGGAATGTAATGCAGCTCAGACGTTGTGAGGTTGTTGTTATGCGTCAGTCTGGGCTCCTCCACTGGCAGCTCAGTCTCACCGAGGCGCCAGATGATCCTGGGCGGGGGCTGAGCGCCAACCACCTGGCAGAGGACGTCGTACTGGACGTCGGCCGTCACGGGGTCCGGCAGGTTGGACAGCGTGAGCGAGAGGATCGGCAGCTCCAGCAGGACGGTCACGCCAGCGCTGCAAAGGAAGATTATAAAAATTGCTGCATGAACCACCTTCAGTTTATTGTGCCCGTTTGTTCAAAGTGTTGCACCCAGAGGCGTAAATTACCTGCAGCTATCTGTCTCTCTTTTGTGTTCCATGGTCACCCTTTATCCCCTAAACCGCCGCTGCACTTGAGACAGACCCGAAAATTAATAGAAAAACGCCCCTAAAGCTCCTTGTCCGTATAAATCAAAATCCTTTTTCTGCCTCCTCTTTAATAATTCCCACCCAGATTGTAGCCACTGATGAAGGAAGAAGGGGAAGGGTGACCACTAAAAGTCAGGGTTGCCAGATTGTTTACTTTTTACCATAATTTCTAAAGGTACCTAGCACATTTTATTACAAAATGGCAACCCTGTGTTGCTGAGGCGGCATTTCCACCCCTTTCCATCTTCAATTGTACTCTTAATTAACAGCTCCCAAAAATCTACTAATCATATCAACGTCTGCTCTATTTCTTGACCTACATGAGGTTCTATAAAACCTCTACTCTCTTATTTAACTATCTTCATAAAACGTGGATTGTCCTTGATATATCTTGCATAGTTTAAACTCATCGGGGCAAAAAGCAAACAGAACAGGCAGCCAGCCAAGAATCCCTTTTTTGCCACTAATGAGATATTTTTGATATCATATGATATGTGTACACAGAGAAAAGGGTGAAAGTTCACGTTGGAATGTCTTGCTATTTACAATGTAAGCAGCAGTAAATGCCTCATCAGAATGCAAGATAAAACCACGGTAGATTGAATGAAAATGTGTTTGCTATCAAAAGAGCGATGATGCTAAAAGAATAGAAAGCGGCAGATAATTCACACACAACCCTTAATCGAGATATGCACGTTACATAGACACGTAGTCTTTTACTAGGGTGTACGCTAAGCAAGGGGGTAGTAGGTGATGCTCTGTTCCTGATACCCGACGAACCAGAACTGATTTCAATCAATGTAAAATGGGAATCAAACTTCTTGTTGGGTGTTAATGTGTACGTAGACGGGGTACGGAGCAAAAAGCGGCATTTACAGGGGTTGAAAACGTGCTAGAAAGAGGGGTTGTAGGTTGCTTAATTGAAAGATTAATGTCTTTGTACCACACACACGCCATCGCTTGCCAAAAACGGGGATTCTCCCTCACGTAGTAATAATAATAGCAATGAGGTCACAAAACACTCCCAGCGAGATTCCTATTCTTACTCTTTTAAGTAATGATCAGCATGAATGAATAACGTTTCTTCTGACTCTTCCAAGTCTAGCCTTCATTATGGAGTCTTTTCTTATTCCGAAACATTGATGAATGACTGTCTTTAAAGTCTTCGCATCTATCCACAGATATTGAAATGAAGCTTAGACTACCTTAGAAGCTAAACAGTCGTATTTTTAATTCACTTGTAAACTTAAACATTTACATGTAACATCCATACTAATGAACTTCCTTGTCGTCGGCTCCTTTTCAGACCACATACGAAGCCATCTTGATGAGTTGTCAGGACTTTTCCATGACATGATTAATGCTCAAATGCATCTTTGACCTTAAAACTCTTCTTCAAGACGATCTTTCATCTGTGTAAAAAGTATAAGCTTGAATTATTCAACAATGGAGAAATTCCGATACAACACCTTGCATTTTCCCAATACCTTTTGATTCTGCCAATCGGAGCGCGGCGGAGAGAGAAATATGAATAAAAGATGAAGCATAAGAATACGTCGTTAAAAGGCGTGGCAACACAAGATTTCGGAGTCAGACGAGATATGATAACAAGAAATCCCTTCTCTATTCTTCTTCAAGGTATTGTTCAAAGGACATGTAATTGAAGTAAAAACAAAAGGCATATTACCGTCTAAAGTTGCTCACTATCCGTGTAAAACACGATTAACGACAATGGTTGAATATCAGAACAAATTTTAAGCCGGTGTATTCTCTACCCGTTTTCTTAGGAGAACAAATACCGTTTTTTGTGATGCGCCCGAGGGTCAGAGCTGGAGAAAGAGCAAAAAACATCCTTAAAGGATTCTTCCTCCTCTGCGTTTGCTGATCATCATCTTTACAACGGGTGAACAATTGGTACACAAGATACAGGGTGAGCCGTTTACAAAGGTATATATTGGAACGCACTAGATATTTCAGCAAATATGCTAATTTCATGTGAATTTTGGGAGCTTTCGCAGTGTTAAAGGGTTAAATTAATCTTATGGAAGACCCTGTAACACACAGCGCGCAGCGTTAATACTCTGTGAGCTTAAACCCCGTTCTTTTACGTCGGAAGAAAAACTTCTTCCTCCCTCCTTTCCACTGACAAAGCAAACACAAAAGCCGTCATTTCTCTTGCTTCCTCCTCCTCATTATGAGGCCACAAAGCCGCGTGCTAAATACCTTCAAGATGCAAATGTGTGTTTGTTACAACCTTGTCCTCAGTGGGGAACATGACATTTACTACCGAGAAAAGTTTTGTCATAACTTGTTGTTTTTATTTGATGTTGTTCTTCCTCTTCTTATACTACCACTCAATGCCCTCATTTGCAAACATTTATGTCTTCCTTTCACGGCAAAGAAACCCAACAAGATATGAATATGTGACAAAGCCCTGGATGTATAAATATAGGCCTTAAGAACGGCAAGTTCTTCAGAGCGTGCTGCTTATCAGAGAGATAAATCTGCATTGTCTAACAAAACTCGCTGGCCAGTCTACTACCATTCTTCATACGCTTTATTATACAAAATGCAGGAGGTTGTTGTATATATTGAAGCATTATTAATCAATTACCATGTATACAAGGATGTTATTATTTATTACTTTCAATCATTGAAGGTGCTACCTGCACGGAGTATTGTCATTACCAAGGAAAACCCTCTCGCAATTATATATAATGACCGCATTTTGCCCTGCTCCATTCTGCGAATTTGAGGCTCATTCTTCATCCTGAGAAGTAGCACAGGGGGCAATTTGAAGCAATTTTGAGGTATGTTTCAGACACAAGCGCACGTGCTAAACAACATATGACAACCGGTATGTGTATTGACAATGGTAGGCCAAATTTGAAGGGCTTAAAGAGCTCTTAAACTCTCATCTTGTTTATTTTATTATCTCAAAATAATACCACGCATCAACTCTTTAAAAATGACTTACAGCATGCAACTTCAAGTTTTTGACCATAATTTTTCAGCTCAACTTTATATTCAGCCTGCATGAGAGTTGTTCTATCCAGTGTTTCAGAGAGGCCTTTTGCTATACTACGTACAACATGATCATAACTTATTCATAGAATATGCTGCTGTAAAAATCACACTTTACCCGAAATTGTTTTTGTGCCATTTGCCTGGGGGAAGAATATATGGGATGCATCTTCGAGTGGGATTGAGAAAATCAATTTTCAAAAGCGAACATAATGTATATCAATATATCTGGTTTTATAGGTCGTAGCCGTGACCTGTTTTTCGTGTTGCCAATTTAAAGTGCAACAGAACATACAATAACATTGTGACGCACACTTTTTCATCTTTCTTCAGCTTTGACACCTTTTAACAAATGATAAAAGTTTCTTTAGGTGCCTAAAAAGGGGGCCCATCGCCGGCTGAATATATCATTTACAGTCCATATAACACACGGTCAGATTATTTATTCAAACTCTATCTCTTTTCTCTTTCTTTCTTTTTTCTTCTTTAACTGCCTAAGATTACTCTTCTAAGAATATTATACCATTAAACCGGTCCGTTCAGTTTCTTGCTTGTCAGTTAGGGACGCCATTATACAAATTTAAGTCATAATTAGTGGTACATAAAATGGCATCCCTAATATCATGACAAAACCATATATCTGCAAAAAGAAAATGATGTCTGTCCGCCAGTCTGGGCATTCCAGACATGTCCAAGCACTCACATGCGTACAGATCCACAAGACAGCTCAAGAAAATGATCAATGTCGTGCACGTCGTCTAGCTCTGCTATAATAATCATAATCCTGGGCCTAAAAAGGGCTGCCATTGAAGTACAAAACGAGCCCTTTTATTTGACCTTAAGTATAGCAATAAAGGGCCTCTCTTGTTCGGATTTGAATTGCCAGGGCCTCAAGAGGTAAAAGTTCCTTTTAATGGGCATAAAAAGTTCAAGTGGTTCTTTTATGAAAACGTGGTGGATTCTCTATTAAGATGAAAGACAATACCATGTTCCAACTCCTTCTCCTCCCGCAGTTAAATGAGGCAAAACAATGTGCATAAAATTTTAGTGTTATTAACACTCTACACGCCCTTTGCTGGATAAGAATCCTTTATTGAGGGCTTTAAAGCGTTCAGAAAAGTGCATTTAATCCAGAATGATGGCCACCTATATTGAATGCCAGGCCGGGCCTTTATAATGATCAAATTGAGCTGGGTTCCTGAAAGAGTTTACTGCTCATTTTAAGCTACCCGTCTTTCTTTGTGTAACTTTTGCAACTTTTTGAAGGTTCAATGCCACCACTCTTCGGGAGTCTTTTCATCAGAGATCTTGAGCAAATAAATGTACTAGGGCACCAAATCTCCACTTTTGGAATTGAAGGCAAGGCCTGATTTATTGCTAAAAAGGGGCTTTGACGTCTGTGCATTTTTGCGCTCTCGACCTTCTCAGTTCAAAAATCGCCCTTCAATACTAATTGAATTCTTATCTCATGCAAATCAATGTTCGCTTCGGGCTTTTACATTGTTAATGATAATGCAGGAAGGCATTTTTATGAAACACTTACAAATTGGTTATAAATATGGTCTCATCGAAGGAGATATCTGTTCGAGAAAAAAAATTAAACTAATTTTACACTTCATTTAATGCTATTTTTGTACATTTAGTTAACTGTTTATTATTTTTAATACTCTAAAACCCACTGTGAACACTTTAACTCTTTTCTTGGCATCGGCGCCTTGTAGTTGCCTCAAAAGACCTTTATTTTCTCATCTTGGCACCAAACCTGACTTTTAAGATCGTGTGAGGTCAAGTTCTGCCTAAATATGGTATATTTATTGAACGGCTCAGCCCTCACTTTTTATCAGACTTTGACAAGATAAACAATTTGTTCTACGATAATAAGGTCCAACACAAAAGTGTCCAGTTTAAAACATATTTGGGCATGTTTGGTTAAGGTCACTTTTTATAGACGCTCAAAAGGTCATTACGATCTCTATTTTCGTGTTAACCGCAGGGCATCGTTTTAATTGAACGTAAATATAGACATCATCTCGAAATGACCTTGACGCTGCTATCTTTATTAATATTTCCCGGCATCGCTTCAATCACAAATCAAAATAAAATCGCCGCCTTGGTCGTCGTTTCGAAATGGGCGTCTTCTACGTGATCAAGATGCGACATGATTATTTGCACAACAGGCCGTACAGAAAACAACCGACGGAGAAGAAGAAGAAAAAGAGGCAACAACATCAATTATGAGTTTTGTTGCTATTGCGGCGCCGTGTGAGAATATGGCTGAGATGAGGGTACAAAGTGAAATATTGAATATGGACAAAAGTATCAATATACTCATACTCAGAAATACAGTTCAAATTACATTAAAAGCAGTACATATTTAATACAGTAACACGTACTTATTAGTGCTTTTAGTGCTGTTAATTGTTAAAAATATATGGTCCACTCTGTAAAGGCCTTGCTGCTGACCTCACTTGCAAAATATTCGCAAACTCTCTCTTCTCCTCTCAGGTTTTTGCAATGCATGCTAAATACGGCATCAGAGTTTTTCATCGTACGTCTATAATTTATTAGCTTCATCCTCTGGTGCATGAAGTAAAGAGAGAGTTTTCTGGTATTTAAAATGCTGTCTTGTGTGTGTGTGTGCCTGAAAGGTATCCAAGTGAGAAGTTTGGTGCAAATTTTGGGGCTATTAAAGAATGCCTTTGAGGGGGTTTATAACTCGTTTTGATGCAGAAATCATTATAATTTAGAGCGGGGGAGGTTTAAATATGTTTGACAGGGCTGACAGTTGAGCCAAAAGTATGTTATGACAGCACATACTACAGGGATAAAAATGGATCAAAATGTATTCGTCCCTTGTTATCTTGTCAGGAAACAAAATCCAGGAACATTACAAAACAAGTTTTAACTCGTTTTTTAAATATCCTACTGGCAATTTTGCAAAAAAATGTAAGTATTAGTTAGATCAACATAACATCTAAGACATTTACAAGACTCATTTTGAATATCAAAGGTGCCAAAATTGCAATTTCTGACCACGTCGACCTAACAGAGTGCGAAAAAGAGGAGTGAGACTGCAAGAATTCAGCAAACGTGATCTTTTGCGTGTTGCAGAAAAACTGATTGCAAAATAATTGCCGTGCCAATCTGGTGATGGATCTCGCATATTATGGTCGGACCAACTGTGAGTGATAATGAATAAGCTTGCAGAATATAATCATATTTTTGCTTAGGGCAGAATGTTTTATAATGATGTTTAAAGACTATTTTAACCCTTTCCATGCTTATGAAACTAAGATTATATTAGCTCAATGAAGCCTTGACCACTGAATGCAACCCTTTATAAACTCTTAAATTAGCATCCTTCCCAACTTTACCTTCATGTTGCTCCATCATGCTCATCATCAATGCACACAAAAAATTCCCAACTCATGATCATGACGATCATTTGAGTCCCGACCACCATCGTGCAAAAACAGGTCATAATAATATCATGAAGCTCAGCTGCTGCAGAAGCATGTTTGATCTTGCTATTAGCGGACGATTAAAATCACTCGCTGATGATGGTTGCTCGAGTTTGAAGAAAAAAGGCCCTCCAGCGTTGTGTGAGGGATGTTTAGGAGTTTGAAGGTACAGGGTGAGCCAATAATGAAGTTATACTCTGGCATATAAATGGAGACATAATTAGGATCAAAGCTAGTTGATGAATTGCAGGGTCAGCGGTAAAGATAACTTGCAACTGGTTAAAGATTCATAAAACGCCCACCCTGTATCCATCCCTGTTTTGATTATATAGCATTGCAAAGATTTTGCCCAATTTTTGCAACCCAAAGAGAAAAAAGTATGATATTTTCTGACAGATGACAGAACGAATGGGAGGCATCATCCAAACAGTGGCTTTGGGACGCCTTCTGAATACGTTTTGTATGTAACCCAAAATGGAAAGATGTTTTTTCGTTTGCTGATTGCTCAGCGATGCATGTTTTTACACGATCGTTTTTATTTAAATATGCCACCCATTTTCTTGTCCTCTTTTTGTGTACGCTTTTTTGTGTCTGAGGCCCAAACAGAGGATAATTGGCTCGATGAAGAGGAGCAAAAATGCGTAATAATATTGCATATTTGAGCATGGTAGAAAAGGTATTTTGTGTTGTCCAAATATTGTGTCGTAAAGGTCACTTTGGCCATTTTGTCGTTGCGTCCACTTCACGGGCGGTCAAGTGATACAAACACTTAATGAAGGGTTGACACTTTAAACACATTTTAAACATATTTTAAGCCTCAAATATGGTCATAAATGGCTTATGTCAACATAGTTCAGCATCCCTATTTCAGCAGAAACAAAAAAGTAGGAATATTTGGGACTTTTCTTCTTCGCATTAAGATGACACATCTTCTAGTCTCGTTATCGCCGTCGGAAATCTCCACATATGAAAACGAACCAAGTTTCTTGACATTCAAAGGGTTGCCAAATCCATTCTTATCGGCGGCATCCTTGAAAATGCCTTAAATAATTAGCCATATTCCATTCAACTAAGACTAAATTACACGGTGGTTCATTTATGTTCGGGAAAATTAATGGTGTGTAAACTAATAACAGTTATAGACACATTTGGTTTCTTTCAACCCTTGAATTTGTTCGATCATCACTCTTCCATGCTAAAAAGTTTGAAGAGGAATCTTCGCTTCATTTCAATCCCAATCTCTTTTTGCATCTCCAACATATGTCTAAAAGCGGCCTTTTTGCCTGCCATTATTATTATTATAACCATCATCTCTCGGATGATAAAAACAGGAATAATTGCCGTTTAGAACTCTGACCGAAGAAACGTTTCTAGAGAAGAACATAAAAATATGTTTACGTTTTGCTTAAATGGGTGGTATCATTCTTGCAGAATTCTTGGGCGGATTTAGGAACTCTTTGAGTGCATTGCAAGATATTTCCAGCAGTATTTTCCGTCGGTAAAAGTCATGTATTATGAATGTCTGCCTTTCATTCTTCTTCGTCTTTGAATCGAGCTAATCCATCATGGAAATAAGAAGCAGGAATTTTCGTCTCTCAAGAGGCTTGAAATTGCACACGTAATGTATTTATCCAGGAATTATGAAAGAGATAGTCGTCCGTGTTTTCGACCTTGGGAAATTTGTTATTGAAGCCAAATCTAGTGACTAAAATCGTCTTGGCAACATATTTGCTACAAAAATACTTTATATCTGTGTCTGATTGACATTTAAAATAAGATGTTACAACTTTCTGTGACACGTATTGTAATTTGAATGAGATAAGATTTCTTGCAAATATCTCTCTTGTTACCGAACATTCTTTTCTCGTGTAATTCCTTATTTTTGCACACACTCGTATCGATGCAAATATTGGCAACAAGAAATTCCTGTTTTCTTCCAAATGTGCATTCGTTGCAAAAAGTAAATCTTTGGAAGGTGACTTTTGTTTCCTCGAAGTTGTGTCAACTGGGTGCATAAAAGAAGAACCCGATGTGGGATGAACTGGCCAATCAATCGGACTATTAAATGCATCGTGATGTATTGGAACATAAAGATGGGAGTTTTCATCAAATGGAGTTGTCAAATGGGATCTTATCATAATGATAATCTATTTTATGTATAATTTTAAATATGCTTAGTAGTTATTATTAATGTTACTAATACCATTTAACAATAATATGCATGTTTAATCTTTTCCTACCTTGGTGGCTCCGTGACATTATTATTGATCGCCTTGCACTCGAAGAGCGAGTCGTGGAACGTCCTGTCGAGCTCCGATATCACGAGCGTGTTCTGCAGCACGTCCTCGTACGTCGATGGGTCAGCCTGGCGGTCGTACACCTGACCGTCGCGCCACCAGACGGCCTCGGGGAGGGGGTTGCCGCCCTCCACCAGGCAGACCAAGATCAACGGTTTCTGGAATAAGAAAAGTTTAAGCAACACTGTCTAGGAGAAGCTTTTAACGATAAGCATGATGAGGATTCAACTTTTGATAGTTTGGGAAGTTTCCCCGAGAGTTGCTTTTTGGACTTGTCAAACTTTAGGGAACGGAGGAGAATCAGATTTGGCATTGAAAGAGGAGGAAGAAAGAACGGAAAAGATCCTTTTTCGTCTTTAACAAACAAAACTTGTAACTCATACCTGACATTGACACTGCAGCAGTGGAATAATAATAGAATAGTCTTGTATGCACAAGTTAGGAGACATTTAAGAGAATATAGCTATAATATGAAGTCCTTAAGCAGCTTTTATGCCATACTCAGTCTAAATAACCCTTGTTTCTCCCCAAATGCCCTCCTCACAATCATATCCAACGTTTGGTTTGGACAAACTGAAGAAGAAGATCTTTATCAAGACATCAGTGGAAGGAAAAACGTGTCACTACTCGATATTCCAAGAGGGACTGCCATTGAGGTACAGAGAGACGTTTGTTTACATTACTATAATTGTACTTCAATGGGGAAAAGAAAACGATTCTCTGCCGCCGCGATAATGGACCGTTTCCAAGTGTTTGAGATTCCATTATGAGCAACATTTTGTCGCAACACACTTATTATCAGGTAATATATGCACAAGGCAGGGAACAGGTTCAGACTTCTGATGCCTTTTACTGCATTATGTCAAACCTTTGTAAGGGTTTAAATAGTGCTTCAAATTGCTTTGAAGTTGATATTGTTTTTATCCACTCATTTGCTACCTCTACATAAGTATGTGTGCCCACAGTAAAAAAGTATATGTGGAGAAAAACAATTATGTACTTAATTTAAACAGTCCGAAAGTATGAAATATAAAACTTGATTGTTTTGACTGAATATCTGTACTTTATTTATTTCTACTCTACAATATATACTTAGAGTGACTTTACTATATACTGCCCATTAATAGTAACACCCCGACCGAACGAGCCCATATCCTAATGACATTTATCTTATCTCCGTTACAACAGTCAGCTTTTTAAAGAGTGTCGCGTCGCTGTTCCGTGGTTTTCCACATATTCCTTTCAGTCGCTTTTTCTCTCTCTCATTTCAACTTTATCTTAATTTGAAGTAACGAATTGCTCTGACGTCGCCGTTGTTAGAGAAGAAATGGAAGGTCACAGGAGGCGAAAAATGAAAAATTGAAATATTGTTTTATTAGGACCTAAAACTAAATAATAGAAAAATTTACATTGTATTGTGCAGTATTAAGAAAAGCACACTAATCAACGTTAAATACTTTAAAAGCCATACAGCAGTTTTCTTTTATTTGATATTTTCAGTTTTCCAATAGTTCAGTAGTCTACTATTATCTTGAGCTCTTAAGCACTTTTGCCCTCTTCCTTCTAAAAGGCCTTTGAACTTGAGAGTCGGAAGAAGAAATGAAAAAGAATTAAACAAATAGAAACGTATGCAATGAATGGCTGGCTGACGAAGACGAGGATTGTAATAAAATCCGTCTTGCAATTTGCAATTTATGATGCCATTTGATACGGATTAGGTTACAAGAGGAAATTAAAAGCGGGAGGTATTCAATGCCAGAAGGAGTTTTAGCAAATAGGCCTCAAGAAATTGCCGAAAGCTAATTTGTTTTATCGTAAAATTCGAGACAGAGCGGAACAAACCCTCTTTTGGTAGAAAAAAGAGGAGTGCGGGTCTAGGGTTTGGCTGAATTTGGCCCTTTTTTCGAGGTTATGTGAGCCCCAAGTAAAAATTTCCGAGAAAGTAAGGGATGACACTTCTCCAACTTTGATATTGTAAGAAATAATTCATCACTTAAAAATTGTTTAAAATGGCACCTAATTCATTAAGTACATGCAAAATAGCTTTAATTTTGTAGAGTCTGAACACAAGGACAACACCCCATCCATGAGGGTGTTGCCCAGTGCTCTCCATGTAGAACTATAGCTTCAGGAGAGAATGTCGTCCCTTTTTCGCGCTGCAACAGCTGCAAGAAAGAACCATTTCGCTGCAATGTGATACCGACAATGACCATGACGGCAAAAGAGAAGAAGCAAAATTGACTGAATTAAAAGTGATCTTAAAGAGTAATAAGGAGTGAAAAAGAGCGTCATATCTCATCACCAACTACTCCAATGGATCCGTGCAGTGAATCAAGCGGTAATAGCGCCCAATCCAAGCAGCCCGTGTTCTCATCCTAGTTAACTTAACAAAGAACTTTTCAAATCGGTCGTCCAGTATTATGCTTACTGCAATGCGGGACAACAACGAACTGGAGTCACAGTGAGTCCACGGTTTACGGACAGAGTGAGGCTGACGACAGAGTTGGGTTTGAGTGCCGTTTGTGGTCTGCTGGGAGTTGAGAGAGAATGAGTCCGCAGACAGAGTGAGACCACAGAGAGTGGGATGCCGGACGGGACCGCAGGCGGAAAGGTGTGGCCAAAGATGTGAGATGTGTTATGGGCGCTTATAGCTTTTACCATTCGATTCTGTAGTATGTGCAGCAGAAACATCTTAAAATGTGTCCCAGCTTAACAACGACTCCATGCTCAACAACAGCTTCAAGCTCAGCAACAGCTCCAAGCTCAACAAAAGCTCCACGGATCAAAAGGGTGGCCAAGGAGGAAAGAGTGAGAGCTCCATGGACGCCGTCAGTTCTAAGAATGGCAGCAGCTCCACGGACATCAGCAGCCCCACGTACGTTAGCAGCCCCACGTACGTCAACAGCCCCATGGTCGTCAACAGCCCCACGGACGTCCGCAGCCCCACAGACGTCAGCAGCCCCACAGATGTCAGCAGCCCCATGTACGTCAGCAGAGCCACGGACGTCAGCAGCCCCACGGAGCAAGTCTATGTTACCATCCTCTCTATAGACACCATCTGCTATATCATATGGAGACCAATCTCCATCGGCATCAGCCCTGTGGAGCTTGCAACAGCTGTGTAGCCGGCCGGCCAGATCCTGTAGTCATACACAGCCCTGTGGATATTATGCGGATGTGGAACAAAAAACCCACCATCAGCAGGGCAGGCCAGCTCTTATAGTCACAAGCAAGTTTTCATACGATCGTGTACGACCATACCAACAGCTCTGCCGCCTTTTATGGGACTCCAGCAGCCAGCCTGATGACGCCTTTGCTCTTTACAGTGTAGGCTCAGGGACCCCTTTCATAACTGCCAGTGCGACCCATTAGGCCCCTCACTAAGAGGACCTTGGCCTCCTCTATCAACCTTAAGTAAGCCCTTGGCAGCAATATGAAGAGAGGCAGCAGCTGCTTGTACAGCAGAGTGACATTGAAGATGCCCAAAACCATCCCAAACTTTCCTACAATGTGCCCTAGAAGTGCCATATAATGGACCAGAAGTGCCCTATGAATGTCCACAAGTGTCTGACAATAGTCTAAAATTGCCCTATGTCAGCCCTGAATGCCCTACAGTGGTCTTGAATGCCCTACAGTGGGTCTTAATGCCTGCCAGTGGTTCAAATAGTAGTAATATATAGTATAATTGTTTTTGACCCTAACCCTAGACCCGGAATGACTCTACAGAGCGTTTCTTCCGCTATGTCTCGAATTTCACGAAACAGACAAGACATTACCTTGAAATTAACAATATTTTGCCTGATCGTCAATATGGGTTCAGAAACAATCTTAGCTT
>LR137880.1:14982-25493 GCA_900659605.1 Tisbe holothuriae | reverse complement strand
ATAAGAATGGACAGTGCCAAGAAGAATCCCTTGGCAGTGCATAACTAAATTTATCATCATTTTATAATAAAACAGAGTCCACATGGTCGTAAATTAATGTTCTTCGCCGCCGGTAGAGAAACAAGTTCGATAATGAGCACAGAAATGCCATATTGGCAAATACAACTACGACGACGAGGACCCTTAAAAATAATACAGCCATCATTAAAGCGAGCCAATATCGAGGCATCTAAGACATTTGTGGATATACTATGTTTATAAAGAGCTCGTGATATAATGCTATTATCGACTATTCGACAGACATACGTATTAAGATATAATGTCACAGGTAAATCATTGTTTTACGATACTTTTACTATTAAGAATAGTAATAATAGTAACCCCTTGGCCTTCCAAGCACACTGCCATTCATTCTCGGTAAAAACCCTTAAGTTTCTCCTCCATCTAGCATTAAAGAAGTACAATTACATTCCGCAGATGTCGTACTTCAATGTTTGCTCCACCACTTGTCAACCGTGTCGCCAAAGAAGAACAAACACCAATAGCGGACTGTCTTCAAATGGCTTCTAGTGGAAGAAAACTCAAATGGGCGTTGGAGAGTGGAAACAAATATATTGGTTAAATAAGATGTTTAATATAATGTTTTTGTGAAGCAGTTCCCGAGATATTTGTGTTTCAACAAAGTACGAGTAATCTAGCATCATGAATCTCTAACTATCCTTGTAGGTGCGCTAATCATATTTTTTTTTCTTGAAGACCAAAACAAGTCAGTTTCTACCAAGTACCAACATTCCCTGACGAGACCGTGTCTTCTTCTTACTTTCCCTTTCATTTCCCAAGTCCAAACCAATCCTTTCTTCTGTTGTCTTTGTTTCTTTGCTCCAATCTGGAATTTCTCTTTTTATTCTGCCAAATGTCAGGACTGGATCGAGTGAAGAAAAGAGGAAGGAAAGTGATGAACATTATTAGGTCAGTGTTTGAATTAGAAACACTGTCAAATATATCTAAATCCCTTGAAATTTATATATAAATATGCTTGAACACTTTAATGTGTGCCTAAGGTTTCATGTAAATGTCTAAACTATGCTTTAATCATTTGGCCATTTAGTGTGAATAAATAGATAGTTTGTAGCAAACTAACAACAGGGAAGGCAGTTGTTGTTATTTCTTGTGTCGGAAGGCGAAAAAAGGCAATTGAGCGACAAATGAAGAAAGATTTCTCACAATAGGAAACAGAGTGTTTATTTTCATAAAAGGCTTTCTTCTGGCTAGGAACAAGCATATACTGTACAATTTAAAAAGTTATTTAAAAAAGAAAGCAAAAGATTAATACGTTAAGGTGGCAATAAAGACCAAATTTAACTCTTTGAAAATTACAGGGATTTCTGAGCCATTAAAGGAATTGTAATAAATCCTAAATGCCTTTGGCAGTCGCACACAGTGTTTACAAACTAAAACGGAAAAGTGCCATGGGCAGAATTCAAATCAAGACCTTTTTCAGGTAGAGAAGCAAAACTGCGTTTAAAGACTGCTTTTATCCGCGTTGCAAACAGCAAAAAAGGGGATAAAATGGGCTTGATTTCCTTCAATTGTAAGCGTGTAACCTTGAAAGCCAGACGAATAAAAAGAGAGTTGTGCTCGTTTCTTTTCGCTCAAGAAAACGACTTTTTAGCTAAGAGAGTATAATGGCTTCACTAAGTGTATGAGCCTTAGACGGACACTTTTCAGACATATATGTGGGTCAGTGACAAGCTTTTATGACAACATTATGGATACCATTGTAATATGTATATAAACACAAGAGATGGTTTCTTCTCCTTATCTATGAATGGCTGCAATCAAGGACATGACAAAAGAGCTACAAACAGACATTTGCGTGTGCAGGGCTAGACATGTTTTAGGGTCATAATTAGCGATTATTGTCTTGTCTGCAGAGGATAAAAAGCATCTCGGCATGCAATTGTCTCTTTGTGGGGCAATGAAACATGTATGTCACACACAACGCAACTGGATTTAAAGTATCATTGAGGCTTTATTTTTTCACTCAAGGAGAATGTACTTGAAGAAGGGAATTAGAAGGCCTTTACTCACGAGAGTAGACGTACTCTTCTTATGGTAATGCATTGCTCCATAAAATAAAACGTATTTATGTTTAAAATGTATAAAAATATATTAATCATAATATATCATATTCAAAAATAAACTAACTTTACTGTCCGTTAATGCATGGGAAAGTGAATAAATTAAAATATATTTACTTCCATGAATAATGGAAGCTAAATAAGATCTATGAAACGTAGAAGGGAATGTTTTAAAGGCTAGCTAAAATATATAAGAAATAAGAAAACCTTAAAAGTTTATAAACAAAACCTTAACATAAAATCAAGGAAGCCTAAAAAGGTTGCCATGATAAAATTTATCCTCCTACCTCTGCAAACAATCTGTGCCTGATCTTCCTCGGACTCTGCCTCAGCCTCACGGCGAACGCCTCCTCCCTCTCCCGCTTGGCCATCAGCCGCTTCCCGTACGTCGGACTCAGCGTCAGCTTATTCGACACCGTGCCCAGCGCCTTCCGCGGGCTCTGCAGGTACGACGTGTGCGCGCCCCGCTGAGCGCCCACGTTCTCCCAGTCCGCCTTGCGTCGGGCGAGCGCGTCTTCCCGGCGGGCCCATGAGGCGGGGTCGGTGGCGAGGCACTCGCGCCAGGTGTGGGAGACGAGGCCGGCGCGGAGGAGGTCGGTGGGGGAGAGGGTGGAGAAGATGCGGGTCCACACCGAGGAGAGGCGCATCTCGAAAGAGTTGCCTATGGAGGAGGATAGAAGATATATGCGAATCTTAGATAGAACAACATCTAAGAGGAGACTATTGTACGTTGTACATAAAACTTATTAATGTTACTTTACTTTCGCAAAGATCAGTATAATAATAATAATAAAATAATTAAATATAATATATATATATCATTAATACCGAAAATAATGATATTCTCGACTAAATATAAACATATTAACCTTTAATCAAATCAAACGATTCCTTACCTATGATATCTAGTCTGTCCCTATCCTGGAAGTGTCCGGGTCTGTAGCACGAGTAGAAGAAAGAAGATGTTTCGTGCTGATCCTGCTTCGACTTGCTCTTTAATCGGGACGAATTGGAGCTGCAGAGGTCTCGGAAGTGGCGAAGGCGTTGGCTTTTGCGGCGTTTAGGAATCGTGCCTGGAATAGCACAAGAAACGTGAAAACACAAGCCCAATAAATTAAGTACGTATGACAATTATCTCCGAAAATACTGCCTGCACCTGTAGCATGCAGATAAAGACAGACATACCGTAGTTTTAATATTAAATATGTTAAATAAGATGTTGAGTTGACAGAGTTCATAATTTCTTTTATACAAACCTAAACTCTTCCTGCTGCATCTCTTTCCATCTCCAGCACTTCCCACAGGCGAGACCTCCTCCTCAGCAATGTCCTGCAACCCCTCGAGTGAAGAGACTCCTCCAGACGACAACAGCGAGGACAAGGAGTCAAAGCCTGAATCTGCAGTGGAAGAGTCTTGGTTCGCCTCCGAGCTGGTCTCAGAGTCTTGGCTAGACTCCGAGTACTCCTCGGAGGACATCTCCAGACCCCTCCGAAGGTCAAACAAGCCGCTGTCATCATGCTCAGAGTCTGATGATATCGACACGGTTTTAGCTCTTCGGAAGACTGCTCCTCCGCCTGCGAGGTTCTTGGAGACAACTTTTGCCGCGCCTCCGAACCCGAATCCGATTTGCATTTCATCGTCTGCGCTGAGGGCGATCGGGGTGGACGTCGCTCGGAGGAGTCTTGGGGCGGCCAGTTTGTGCTTTGTGGAGAAGAAGGGGCCACGGGCATGATTTGGAAGCTAGGAGGAATATTATTTGAAACCATTTTAAATATTTAGATATTAATTATATAATACCGTTCGTAATTCCCCGTCTTCTTTGAACTTCTTTGAACATAACAAACCATTAACAAACTTATGCCATGGGTTTTCGATGCAGTTTGCAGGCAGCTTGAATATTAACTTATTTTATTTAAGGCATTATGAATCATCCTATATGGTGTTGCTATTATCTCCTATCCATGCATCAATTGCATGTGTATACTTTTCAACAAGTTTGAACATTTATACATTTTATTTACACGATAGCTTCTTCTGCAACTTACATCGTACATCTACCAAATGAGATCGATGTTCTCAGTATTTTTATTATTTAAGTCATTTCCAATAAAAAGTGTTATTCGCGCGCTTTTGAATATGTTCAACTAATGCTCATACATTCATTAATTCTTGATCTTAGATGAGCGATGAGTACGTTTAAGTTAGCAAAACATTCGCCTACACTTCTACTTAAATGTAAATACGTATGTAGTAGACTTGTAGTGGAATCGTAAAAATACATTATAATAAATAATTAATATACATGTATAGTTTCGACTTTCGACTAGCATATCTCAATTTTCCATTATCATATAATTCATCCCCTCCTAACTATTTCATTACCTTTGGCGTCTTCCACGCTTCATCCTCTAAAGTCTTCTTCTCCTTGCTCGCCGCCGCCGCCTCCTCCTCCTTCAACTCGGGCGTGTCCGCCTCAGACGGCGGCATCAGAGACGCCATCGAGGACACCAAAGAATCCACCTTGCAACAACACGAATCACCCCCTAATTAACTCATTAACGGTTAAGTGGCGAGATCGAAGCTCGTTTTGGAACGCTTCTTTTTTATGTGTATGCCAGCGCGTCGTCGTTTGTTATTGCGCCAAAAGCCGAGTTTTCAAACCTGTCACAAAATCCATCGAGCTGTTTGGAGGTTCATTTCTGAGATCGGTGCGCGCGCATCTCAGGCAGTGGCGGCCGCCGCGCAGAAGAGGGAGGTCATGGGGCATATGTTGGAGGGTCATAGATTGGGTATTTTCGCATGTATAAGACCATATATGACCCAATAACTTCCTGGGAAATGTGTCTTATTATAGTGACAGTTAACTTCAACAATTGCCTGCCTAAAGCCGAAATATTCAATTCTTCCTGCACTTAGTAGTTAGTATACTTGTATTACTTCCCTATACTTTAATATGACAAATACTTTTTCTTCAGTGGTTGTATTAAAGTTTTATCAGTCTATGAGGATGCAGTTACTTCAATTACTTGCAATATAAGTTTTATGTAAAATAACATAAAAGCATACAGATGAGAAAAGTTGGTCATATTGGCTTCCTTGCCCCTACCAGCTCAGTGCTCATATTTTCTTTTCTACACTGTCGGTACTCAGCCAGGATAGGCGCCAGATTAAAGTGATACCACATATTCAGCATATAAACTTCACATTTAATTGGCAAATGCACAAGTATGATACTTTTTTGCTATAAACACACTTATATGTATTAAAATTATCACTTTTATGTTAAGTATTATAGCAATTATAATGAACATCATCGAGTAACATTGTAATTTGGCTACTAGACAATGGTCGAGATTTGTCGACCCTAACCTTCAAACTAAAGAAAGGAAAACAAAGTTAAACCCGTCTCCGAGATCTCCGTCCTCGCCATGTCTCCGAGCCTGCTGCTCTCACACCTCCGAGAAGACAGCGACCAGCCCATAAGGGACCTCAGAATCCAAGGAAGCCACGCCAACATCGACTCATACGTGAGTAAGACGATAAACTGGGTTATGGTCATCGTGGGAAATTATAATTCTTGCTACGATGGTTACAGGTGTTGCTACTGGCGGCGGCCTCACCAACCCTCCGAAACTGCCTTCGAGACGCCCACAGTAACTCGGAGGAGTCGGTCACGGTCCTAATCCCAGATGTGACCTCACAGCAGGAGCTGGAGGCTCTGCACAGAATCCTCCTTGGAGATCAATCTGCCACCGCCGAGTGCTCTTCCAAGCTCCTGTCCAGTCTCGGGCTCTTCCTCGACTTGTCTCCTGCACCGACAAATCCCCTCAGCTGTCCAGAGTGCGGCAAGACCTTCTCGGAGTCCAAGCTCCTCCGAAGGCACGTTCGGAGCCGCCACTCTGAGGACAACCCGCACACCTGCGGAGAGTGTGGCGCCAGATGTCGATCCGCCTCGGAGCTGGAGGTGCATCAAAGGACGCACAGTGGGTTGAGGCCGTTCACTTGTGACCACTGTGATAAAGCCTTTGCTCAGAAGGGGCATCGGAATGAGCATGTGAGGAGCGTTCACGGGTACGAATGACACAAATGTCCCATATATATTCCTGATTTTATCCATTTAAGGTCTGATAACTCCTCATCCAATATTTGTGATGTCTGTGGTCTCCTACTCGGTTCTAAAGCTCAACTTAAACGCCACCATGCTAAAGAGCATCAACAGGGACCTAAAAAAGATCGCATGTGCCCCGAGTGCGGAGAAAGGTTCACAAAGATGTGCAATCTGAGGAGACATCTACTGACCCATGAGGGCAAGGATGTCGATACGACGGGAGCTGTCTTGTCAGAGTCCAAGGAGAACAGATATGAGTGCCCGACATGCCACAGATCCAACCCGTCCCGGTCTGCGTTAGAGAAGCACATGCTCGTCCATACAGGCGCGCGGCCGCATCAGTGCCCAGAATGCGGCAAGAGATTCGTCCAGCGAGCCCACGTTAACCACCATCTAAAGACCGTGCACGCGCCCGCGGATGTGCCAAAGCCACGGAACTTCAAGTGCGAGCAGTGCGGCAGGGCGTTTACCGCGGTGGGCACATTGCGTAAGCATGAGCGGACGCACGGCGGTGAACGGCCTCATGCGTGCGGCAAGTGCGACAAGAGGTTCATTCAGAAGGCGCATCTGGACGCACATTTGCTGCGGCATGCCGGGGAGAGGCCGTTCTTTTGCGGCCAGTGCGGCAAGAGTTACGTCACTAAGGCGAACCTAAAGGAGCACGGGAAGATTCATTCCGGGGTACAGAGGACGCTGTACCCGTGCGATGTGGTGGGATGCACAGCTCGGTATGCCAGCGCGGCTGATCTCCGTGTCCACTCGCGGGTGCATGCTGGCGAGGCTCCGTTTGAATGCTCGGAGCCTGGTTGCGACCGCCGCTTCCGGGCTGCAAGACAGCTCTCAGAACACGTACGCGCCGCGCACACCTCCGAGCGCCCGTTCCGATGCGGCAACTGCAGCAAGTCGTTTGCCACGGCGGGGGCGCTGCGTCAACACTTCCGGCGGAATGACACGTGCGGGCTGGCAGCTGTGGGGCCGGGGGCGTATTCGAGACAGCCCAGGCCGAGTGCGGGCCAGAGTCTGGCTGATGCTGTTAATGTGATAATGGATGAGAGTGATGCAAAGAGCGGGAGCGTTCTTCCTCCTCCGATATTCTTACCAGAGATACCTGAAACTGAGGAGTCTGAAGAAGCCAATTATGAATTACCGGTTGACAGTGCTATTCCTAGTCAAGATAACTAATAAAGCAGCAAATGTAAACTGTTAAAAATGAAACATAATCAGAGTATTATTCAATCTTCAGATGACTGGTGTGAAGAAGGAAGTTAACCCACAGCCTACGACGCCTAATCATGCCGGACAGACCAATTCCTTCATGAACCATGTAGGAGGGGCCAACTCTCCATCGGCTCCTATTGGCGGAGAAGATCGGCAAGTCTTAAACTTCAACTACACGTTAATAATGTATTTAACAGTATATATTCATTTTATAGGTATGTCCAGCTCCCACCTGAAACAATCACCACCCTGTCCGAGGTCGCCGGCGTGCCCCGGCTTGGCCCGAATGTGGCGCGCGCCCTCTCCGAGGACGTGACTTACCGCACGCGGGAGTTGGCAGAGATGGCGGCGCAGTTTATGCGTCACAGCAAGAGGAAGAAGATGACAACGGAGGATATGAGGAGGGCGATGAAATGGTAAGAGTTATACTTGAGGCCTTAAGGGTGCATATATAAAAACTTGGTTATTTTCCAGGTATGACAGCGCTCCTCTCCACGGCTACGGCGTCGGCACCCCCACTCCCACCTCCACGGACGACATTGACGCCATCAACGCCACGCCCATCGACCCCTCCGTCAACTTCATCCACGTTCCCGAGGCCGAGGTGTTTGTGCCGGAGGACGAGGACGTGGATCTGTTCGAGGTGGTGGAGGCGAGGGATGCGCTGAGGAGGGGAAGTGAGGGCACAATGGAGGACATCAAGCCGTTGGACTTGAATCCGACGCCGGTGTTGAGGTGAGAAAAGAAGGCAAATTTAAGCAGTAATTTCTTTATTTCTTCAATACTTTCAGACCGCCATCCGTGAGCGCCTACTGGCTCTGCGTCGAGGGCGTCCCCGTGGACGACACCCTCGAATCCCGCGTCCTCACCGAACTGCCACAACAGCAACAAACCGGCCAGCTCCCACAACGCTACCTCACCTACTTCAGCCTGGTCAGCAAGGCGCTGCTGGGCGACGATGAGGACGCTGCTCAGCTGTGTATGGACGACCTGAGAACCAATCAGAGGCTGGGGCCGCTGTTGCCGGTGCTGGTGGCGTTTGTGCGCGGTGGCGTGCAGAGGCATGCTGGGAATAAGAGGCTGCTGAGGAGGTTTCTGAGGATACTGGAGGCTATATTTGCGAACAAGGCTTTGAATCTTAGCCCCAAACCATTCGTGAGTATATTCATAACTAAATACGAAATCGTAATTCTAATGCTGTTTACTAATTCATATTCCAGCTGAGCCACCTCGTCACAGCAATCCTCTCCAGCCTGATCACGGACAAGACCCAGCAGCAGCAGCAACAACAGCACAACCGGCACGCTCAGCCCAAGAACCAACCCAACAGCACCGAGCACGTGACCGAGGCCGCCAGCCTGCTCCGCACAGTTCTAGCGAGATGGGCAACGCCAGTCAACCAACTTCAATCGCAGACGGTGCGTGCACTCCGAGAGTACCTTCGCGACCCTAAACTCAGCCCTGCATCGCACTACGGCGCCTTGACTGCTATGACTGCCCTTGGCCCACGGGCGCTTCAGGAAGGGCTGCTGCCCCAGTTAAAGCAGTTCATCGACCGAACCTGCAGCAGCGGAGATGCCACTGGGCTGCTCAAGAACAGCCTGCTGCTTGCTGGCCGGGTCCTGCTCTTGTACCTCTCTCGGTTGCCTAGACTTAGCCCTGAACAAGCAATGGCATACCATCTGCTGTATGATGCTTTTGGGGACGCAGTGGCAGTGGCTCAGACTGAGCCTGTCATGGATAAGAGCGCATCGGCTGCGAGTCATCCGTGTAGTGAGGAAAAGAGGGTGAAGCTCTGTTGGAAAGTTCTGAAGCGGGGATCACGCCCGAGGATTAATCTGGGCCCTAGTGAGCCTAAGGTATGACAATAATAACTAGCTGTCGTTAATAGGTTATGAAGTAAAATGAAATTTTCTCTAGAAATCCCGAAAGAGCAGTGGCAATCGAATGAGTCTCGACCCTTCATACTTGGGTGCCGCCTCCGACTTGGTCGATTTACCCACCAACATCTTTGACGAGTCCTTGGAGGTCTCCTCGGAGTCTTCCAACAGAGGAGATCTGCAGGCGCCGACTCCGAAGAAGATATCAAGGTAAGAACTAAGTATAAATAGTTCTACAACTTGGCATTATGAGGAATTAAAGTAGATTTACTAATGGCCTAAATGTTTTCAGAAACGTCCGCGCGCTCTTTGACGTCCCCCTGCACAGCGAGTTCACCCTACCCTCGTCGTCCTCCTCGCGCCCGCGCATCCTGTTCACCTTCCGCGCTGGCCGCCACCGCCCATTCGAGGGCCTGCGCCGACACGTGTCGCAGACGCGCATGCCGTACTACCACGCGCCCGCGGGTGCGGTCATCGGGGACCAGGGCGCCGCGCAGCAGTCCGTCATTGTGGGGAGTATGAGGAAGGCGGTGCGGCCGAGTGTCGACTATGGAAGGATGATGACGATATTGTAGATTATGATGTGTTGATTAATAAAACTGTATTTCTCAATAGTAGCATTATTATAATTTATTACCATACTAATAAATAATATTACTCTGGGTAGAAGCTGTATAAAATTATGGTGAAGTTAGATTAATGTAGCAGGAAATAGCTTATCAAAGCCTATAAAACGGAAGAACTGTAAGACTCTTAAAGTATGAATGGGACTGCATGTCTGAATTCTGACTTTAACGTGATTTTTATGCAATTTACTTGAAGTGACAAATATTAAACGTAATATGAATCACGATCGCTTCAAAATAAATTTAAATTATTTTTAAGGCATTTGGTCTAAATAGACTACATGTACCAAGGACGACGACGTAAGCAGTACCAAAATGATTGATAAAACGGCAAAGGTTGCAACATCTCTTCCGCCTAATTCTGTTCCGCGTGTCCTCTGCCTGAGCTGAGTTTTCCTCTAGCTCTTTTCTCGACTCCGGCGGGAGAAAAGCTGAGAGATTTGAAAAACAAAACACTGTGTCACTGCACAAGTGGAAAACGCTGAAACAAGAAGTGCTTGAAGAGGTGAGAAAACGGGGAAGTTTCTATTTGGGGCAT
>LR137880.1:0-14882 GCA_900659605.1 Tisbe holothuriae | reverse complement strand
AGTCCTTTCTTATCTCCATTTTCAACAAGTCTGTGTTGCTATTTAAGTTGACAAGCTCGAACACGACATATTTTACAACATTTTTGAACAAACAAGTCTGCATCCCGATTATCTCGTTCAAACACTCAAAGGACTGAAAGGAGCATGACTGATGACATTTTCGCAACAATTTGAATTTTCGCATCTCAATAGGTAAGCAGCCTTTTTACACATCAAATCCTATTCGGATTTAGAACGCTGATGACAGCCAATCATCAGTTTTAGCACATTTCATTCGGTTAAAGCGTTCTTCCCCGACTCGAAAATTACATTGTTGGGAAAACATTTTAATGCCAAATAATCGGAGCATACATGTGCAAACAGGTTCTAACTTTGCACAAAATGCGAAAACCAGATTGTCAGTTTACGCTATTAATAACGAGGCGATGAGTTATTTGCAACCCGTATTTGATGTATAAAGTGTCTGCTCTCATTTTGGGCTCCTCTGCCCATACATGTCCATGTGTACACGATCGCCCCCCGAAATGAACCTCTCCTCTCATTATGTAGCTGCCTGAGGGCGTGACAGACATCCATTTCCTCCGCTCATCAGTCGCTCGCTAGACGCCGATTTGGAAACACCTCAGACTTGGAAAAGTGCATCAAACGACCATGGAGGACTTTGGAAATCTCATCCTGTTTACGGACTCGTACAAGGTAAGAAAAGGAGCCGCTATTAAATGCCCAACTTGTTCTCACTGTGTAAGAATTGCATATTGTAAACACTAGAAAGTAAATGCATTTGACTTGATAACTCAACCGGCTTGAGCTATTTTACTGTTTTACAAATTAGTCGCAATATGGAACACTTGTAATAATTTTGTTCATCCAATACATTTTAAGACCTTTTAGGCACATCTCCTGCAAATTCCTTTTAATCTTATTATTTGTTTTGTTTCTTTCTAGATCACCCACCACCTCCAGTACCCGCCGAGTCTGACGTACCTGAAGGCGTACTTCGAGTCCCGCGGCGGCAAGTTCCCCAGCGTGATCTTCTTCGGGCTGCAGTACCTGCTCAAGCGCTACCTCAGCCAGAGGGTCACCATGGAGATGATCGATGAGGCCGAGGAGATCATGGCGAAGCACTTCCGGTAATTAACATTTTTGTCATTTGATGCTTTTGTTCAAGAAATTGTTGCTTATTTTCTTCATGCTTGTCTTGTTCTAATGTGCAATTGTACTGGAGAGACATCAGTATTTTTTGATACGTATGTTATATTTGAAATGATATTATTTTCTTTTTCCAGCCGTGCTGGCCTCTTCAACCGCGCCGGCTGGGAACACATCGTGAACAAGCACGGCGGCCTGCTCCCCCTCCGCATCCGCGCCGTCCCCGAGGGAACGCTCGTCCCCGTGAAGCAGGTGCTCTTCACCGTGGAGTCGACGGACCCTGAGGTCGCCTGGCTGGCCAACTACGTGGAGACGGCGCTCGTGCAGGTGTGGTACCCGCTGACGGTGTGCACGGGATCGTTCATGCAGAAGCTGGTCATTGCGGAGGCGCTGCAGGAGACGGCAGATAACTCGGACATGATCACTCTGCAGGTAAAACACCTTTGTCATTTAAAGTTTGGCCGTATTTTTCATTCATTTCTTTCAGTTGCACGACTTCGGCTTCCGTGGCGCGACGACCCGCGAAGCCGCCGGCATTGGCGGACTGGCCCACCTGGTGAACTTTGAGGGCTCCGACACGCTTGAGGCGCTGACGGTGGCCAGGAAGTTCTACCCGGACCCCAACGGGGACAACAAGGTGGCGGGATACTCCATCCCGGCGACGGAGCACAGCACGATGACGACGTGGGGCGCCACTCGCGAGCTTGAGGCGACCCGCCACATGCTCCAGACGTTCGGCGAGGGTCCCGTGGCCATCGTGTCCGACAGCTACGACCTGTGGAACTACCTGGAGAACATTGTCGGAGGAGAACTCAAGAACCTCGTCGAGTCAAGGTAAGACCACATCTCTCTTCATCTAATAATTAGCTTATTCTTCAAACCACTGTGCCTTAATTTTAGGGGCCCCGGCTCCCCTCTCGTCGTGCGCCCCGACTCTGGCGACCCCGTCGAGAACGTCCTCAAGGTCCTCTCCACGCTCGAGGCCAAGTTCGGCTCCAGCGTCAACACGAAGGGCTTCAAGCTGCTGCCGCCGTTCATCCGCGTCATCCAGGGCGACGGCATCTCCTACGAGAGCGTCAAGGACATCCTCGCGGCCATGAAGGCGGCCGGCTGGAGCGCCGACCTCGTCAACTTTGGGTCGGGCGGGGCGCTGTTGCAGAAGCTGAATAGGGACACGCAGAAGTGCGCGTACAAGTGCTGTCTGGCTAAGGTTGGAGATGAGACGGTAAGAACAATGCAATGTTTTAATAATTTCTGGATCACATTCTGCAACATCATGCCAACATGCTTTTCATTACCTCGTTCTCTCCCAGCTTGAGGTGTACAAGGACCCCGTGACCGACCCCGGCAAGCGGTCCAAGGCCGGCGACCTGATGCTCGTCAGAGACGAGAACGACAACGGACAGCTGAAGACGGTCAAGAAGGAGGACATCAAGACCGGACAGGTAACTAATTATTGATATAAATCGGATTGAACAACATAAACAAGGCCAGATATGTGCATGTTTACGATGGTCAAATGGATACAAAAACAGATCTCCTCTGATTAAACGTTTTAGTCCTTTAAAAGCCCATTTTTTGTCCGTTTCAGGTTGACGCCATGGTGACCGTGTTCGAGAACGGCCGCCTCACCAAGACCTGGGCTCTGGAGGATGTCCGTGCCCGCGCCAACGAGGCGCTGCAGCACATGCTGAACAACAACTAGAGCCACATTGGCTTTGAAGACAACCCGAGTGACTTGAAAATTTGTGCCTAAGCATTTAATGGAATACGTTCATTCCGCGAAAGTATTATTGAAAAGTTAAGTTTTATGGAACATATTTTACGAAAGGGAGACTTAAAAATTGCTTAATGTAGTTATTGGGGATTTTCTGATGTTGGTGCTTGTGTGAATATAAAAAATACCGTCCGAAATATACAAATATTAATAAAAAAAATATCAAGGTAAGGTTATTCTACATAGCCCAGCTTTCCCTTTTTTTCATTTTCAATACCTTCCCATCAAAGAAATTATGCTCAAAGTTGAGAAGCTGTAAAATGTCATGATCAGTAATTCAGTATAATGAATGCTGTTCTTTCTCTAATCTAAGTATTGATGAAAAAAGTACAACTTCATATGAATATCTTTTGTTGCAAAACTGATGTATCCTGTTATGGAATTCTTTCTTTAACCAGCAGCCGGAAGCCGCGTTATCAAAGATGCGCATTTAAATTCGTCATAGAAACTTCCCTTTAACTTCACAAAAGACCTTCATTAAAGAACCTTCAAGCCTTTGTTTGGCAATGTCTGAGGTCGCAGTGCAGCTGGCAGTGTGTTGCGTTGAGACCTTTCTGACCGTGTTCGTTGCCGTGCGGAGGATCTCGCAGTCCGCGGCGTACCCGTTTGTGATTCTGGTGCCGTTCGGGGTGGCGCTGCTGATTGTTGGGCTGATTTACGTCGTGGCTGAGTGCTGCTGTCTCAGGAATAAGAAAGAGTATGTTTGCAAAATATGAGGACATTTTTAATATCAGAAATTATGTTTGATCCCTTCATTATGGGTAATAGTAAATACTACCATGTACTAAGCCACCAAAAGTATTATTATATTCAACAAGCAAAGTAAACATTTATCATGAAACACTAAAATGTGCAAAACTTTTGCAAGTACGCTATATTTGTTTCAGGCACTACCCTCTAGCCACCAGACGTACCGACTTTGAGTCCTCCCAGCCTCTGTCCCTAGCCGCGCCCACCGTCGCAGAACTCAACTTCAGGCACTCGGACATTTCAGAGTTCTAGAATGCTCTTCATCATTATTAACACCGTCAGTGACCTCATATCGCAAGTTCTCTACATCACATCAGCTCTATGGATGTTGGCGACAAGGCACACGTTCGAGTTTGGAGTGGCCTTTGGTGGGCTGGTTGTAGTTTGCTGCGGTATGGAAAAATAATGTTATAAAAATATTGACATCCCTTATCCTGTTTGGAACATCATCAACAGCAATGAAATGCACTTTATGCAGAAATTAGATGCAAATATTCCTACGACAGCCACGATATCCAATGAGATAATATTAATTCATTTTATAAATTTAGTAATTGCGATACTTTTGAGAACAATATTAAGGAGATGCTTACAGCATTTGGAATTAACAAGGCGACTTTTTCAGTCTTTGCTATCCTAACCCACGCATTCTTCTACCGCCTTCGCGCGCGCTCCCGCCGTCAACGCCTTGAGCATCTCTTCCATCGTCAGGACACCGTCTCCAACGCGTCCACGGTCGCCGTGCACGAGGAGGAAGGCGAGACGGAGCTGCAGCAGGCGGAGAGGATGAGGATTCTAACGCCGCAAATGCATGTGAGCAGCAGATATTTTAATCCATTTATGGAATTAATTCGTTCATGTATCGAAAATTTTAATCCGTTTGCGGAATTATTTCATTCGTGTACTGATTTTTTTAAACAAGGCTCTCATAGATTTGTTCTTCGTCAAAAGTAAATCTTCTGTGACAAAGCAATGAAAAGTTTATATTATCACAGAACTTAATAAGTTTCCTCTAGACGACGGAGGAGCTCGAATCCTGCGCCTCCCTCCGCGCCTCCTCCTTCGGCTCCTACAACCAGTTCGCCCTGCTGCACACGCCCACCGCGCCGCCCTCCATGGGCTTTGCCCCGCCCACCCCTCCACCCGCCTACGAGGACATCCCTCTCATGAGAGCATCAGTCACGAGCAACAACCGGAGGCAAAGTATGGTCAGTCCGAGGGAGAGCGCCGCGTTCAGGCAGCAGCAAATGAATGCCAGGCAGAGCTTTCACTTTGGGGAGAACTCGAGGTACTCGGTGTTGTCGGCTGCAGAGGGGACCACGTTTAACTGATGCCCAGGAGATTAAACTGCATGGAGTGTGATCACGTAGTTGTTCTTCTTAATGAAAATGGCAAAATACTTTAGTTGTTGACATATATTAGGTCGATTTTGTTAAATAAAATCATGATGCACATTGCTTATAGTTTATGTAGTAACTTTTTATTATAGATTTGGAATATATTTACGTACATGAATATATATCATTCTTAAATAATCAAAATTAAATGATCTAATTTGCATACCAATTTTATCCTAATCTCGTAATATTATTGCATCTAGTTTTGTACTACTGCATATTATATAACTACATTTTTGTTCTATATCCGCCATCAGCAAGGAATTTCAAATAGAAATATATTGATATTCGTTCACATCTAGCACTAGCAGTAATAACTATATTCACTGAACCTCTCCATATCTGTTCCTCTTTCTAAAGTACGTCCCTCTCCCTTCCACAGCTCTCTACTTTTCTTTTCCTTCCCATTCGTTCCATGCGCGCTCCAAACGTCGAAAAACGGGTTTTCGTCCGACTACCACCGCGCGCGCAAAGATGCGCATTCAGAAGCAGAAACTAAGCCTCAGTTTGCCGAGAGATTTGTTGCCGTAAGGAGCTGTATATTTCCGCGTGTTTACGGATATAATCACTATAAGAAACGTTATATTAGACCTCTTTGCCAGTGTTCGTTATTAAAAGTGTGACAGTTTTCCATGCAAGTGTTGCATTAAAGAGGTCATATTGAGACAGTCAATGTATTGTGCATGCTAATAATGCGATCTCGAATGAAGTATCGAGGAGACACAATGTTGGACTTTAAGGTCTTGTGTGCTTCCTCTCTGGTGGTGTTGTTGTTTGTTATTGGGTCTTGTGAAGCCAAGGCTTCCATTCTGGAGAACAGCGATGTGCTCAAGGAACTTGGAATGGATATTAAGGATGAAGGTAGGATTAAGAGAATAGATCATTATTTAGGTTATGTTAGGTAATCTGGACTACAAGGTTAGTTTTGGCAATATACTTTTGTCATTATTCCATATGTACGAGAACGTAAATCAATACACTTTACTTTTTGAAGATAGGAAGAAGTTGGTAACCTTTTTAATAATTCATATATGAGGACTTTTTATCTATCACGGGGCAATTCCGCTTGGAATTATATCAAATATTTGTATGACCCTCATACGTCCCTCAAACTGTCATACGTTCCCAAAAAAAAGTAGAAAGTGCGAAAAAGTTATGGCAAAAAGTTTGTCCGGAAAGTGTCAAAGAAGGCTGTTCGTTATTGCACTTTAATGCATTTTATTACACTCATACTACTTTCAAGTAGTTTTATGATATTACACTTGCAACAGCAAAAAAAGTTGGAAAAACGCATTTTGGGCGTGTAGAAAAGATTCACATCACGTATAAAAATATGGAAAACAAGCGATCGTAAAATTATTGGCCCTCATTTGGAGCAAACAAACCCCTTTGCATTGATATATTACATGATATATCTATGATAACATATCTGTAGATGACATCATTTGTGTTTTATATGCTGATCGTATCAATATTTGTTAAATAGAGACAAAAATATGATTTTATGGGAATATAAATTCCTACCGGGGCCATATTTAGAGGTTGAATTTCGCCGAGTCCGTCGAAATATGTTTGGTGCTTAATGGATTTTTAGCGAAATTTGAGCGATTTAATTGTGGATGACGCACACGTTAAAATATTAGGGAGGGTTTAATTACCGTGACAAAATAAACTGCATTAGTGGGATTGTCAATTAGCGAGGACAGATATACGTGGAACACAAAACAATATAAATATGTGGGGTTTAAGTTCCTATAACTCTATTTTTACCCATTTTATTCCCAAATACGGATCTATCCAATTTCAATCCTTTAAATGTGCCCACATATGCCGACTTTTTGAAAGGATTAATCGCGGTTGTCAGCGCTAATTTTAAGCGCAGAAATGCGGCTTTTTAACCGGCATCTTAAATGCATGAATATTATAATACAGCTCTTAGAATAGAGCGTCTGATATATTACATATGTTCTTAGACTTCTCTCTCGTTCTAAAGAGACGGCTTTAAGAGCATGATAATGATCCTAGAGACACAATGGTCCATTTTTAGAATATATTGTCAAATAGTATTGTGTTCGCTATATACCCACAGTTGTCTGCTTTTATTTAATGTTAATTTGAAACCACTGTGCTTTCTTATAAATAAGCGCGTGTGTGGCATATGCGTTTAAAATCATGCTGCTTCCGTTTATTTCCAAAGGAAGATGATAATTAATTATATCGCCTTCAGTTCGATCCCGACGAGTCAATTAACGCTCGTTAATGAGCTGCATTACGTCATTAAGGTCGTAATATGGACATTAATCAGCTCCTAAGGCATACATCGGACTTAAACTTGTGTATATAAAGTAAAGAAATAGACTTTTCGTATCATCATCGTATTTGAAAACAACGATTAATGAAGATGAGTCTAGCGGAAGAAAAATAAAACAAGCCCGATCAAACACTCCTTGGCATCATTTACATGCTCGGCAAGAGTTTGTTTGGTCGTGTAAAGGAAGTAAGAGGCAGCAGCGACATCGATCTAGGAAAATGCGGGAGTTTCTGGCCGTGAAATCGTTAGCAAGAAACAAGAATCAGGGATGCCACTTTGTGACGAGTATGACATCGATACTCCTTACATGAAATGATGTTTAGCCATCTAAATGGCAACCCTGTCATACGCAGATGGCAGCATATAAAAAGGTCGTCTTAATGTGCTACGCTTGTACACAAAACCGGCATTCAAGGAACACGAACATTCTCCAGTCGGCTTTTAAAGAGAGGCAGAAATGCCCATTTTGGAGCAGTGTTTTCACTCCTGATAAGGCCTTTAGAAAACCGCTTAAATTTGCTCTCGATGGAAGCTCATTTCAATACGAGATTCATTTTTCACACTGTGGCGTCAAAAGCTGTCATGAATCTTTAGTGGCCAGTCGGAGATTAGAACACGAATTGTGGTTCCTTTTCAGAGATTATGTGTAATGGTTTTGAAGAGATGGTGTTAAATATGGGTAGCTGGTTGAAGTTTTAGTGTATGAATTCCGTCTTGAAACAGTTACAATTTAGTTACAAGAGCAGTTTAAATGACACTGAATTATCCAGTCTTGCTTTTATGTGAAAAATTTAAATTCCGCTCTCCGCTCGTCTCACCCTTTGCTCATTTTTATTATTCTCGCAAATATTTGCGGCATCTCCCATTTTGTCACACAGACTCGTTGTAAGTGTCACTGTCATAACTATTATCTCGTATTTTGCACTTAGCCAGCAAAAAATGAGTTTAACAGGGAAAAGGGGTTTAGCATCCTCTATGAAAAGAATATATTTGCGCTAAAATTCCCATGAATACAAACATTTAACCACTTACTGTGCAAAATGTCAAAAACAAGCCAAATTCGTAATGTAAACATTTTTTACAACATTTGGCATTGTAACCGTGCAGCGCATACACTAAAATAATCCCCGGACAATTTTATTCAATAAGCGTCTGCCAAAATTGTGCTTCACTGCAGCGGATAAATGTAGGTCAGGAACCGGGTCAAATAAACGGGTTTAATGCAATAAGAACAAAATGCAATAACGGTGGCAAAAAATAATCAATAAAGTCCCTTACGTCGACGGTTTGTTGTGTTCCCGTGCGTGGAATTTGGGATTAACAAGAGGATTTTTACTCTCGACATATTGGACTTTTTTACTTGCACAGTGGGGTTATAAAGTCAAAAGAATGGGTTATATCGGGCAAATATAAAAGCTAAATAGAGTCTGAAGTCAATGTTTTGCTTCCTTCTTTTTTTCTGAAGAAAAGCAAACTGACCCATACGAGTACACAGTGGTATAATACCATCTAGTAATATATTTGCACATTGGTGTAATACTAAATTTCGAAGACCATGGACTAGCAACATTAACATAAGACTTTATTTATTTCTTAATTTTGCACTCCTAATGTTCATACTGATATTTTTATCATTAAATCATATTTTTCTGGTGGCAAACATCAATTAAATCGTTATACGTTAGTGTATGGATAATTGTCATCTCATTAATTCCCCATCACGAGCCCACTGTGCAGAAGCAAGAAAAATTGAGATGCTCTCCGTTGATGTCTGGCCATCAGTTTTCTTCTCCCCTTCCTTCCTTTCTTGTGCAAGCGCTAAATAAAGCTGTAATCAATGGAGTGTTTTTCTCTCCCTCTTTCTGCCAACAATATTGAACAGTCAGGGTAAAACAAGCAATTATTCGGCATATAAAGGCATATAAAGGCATTAAAAGTGGTGGATTTTACTCTTCTTAGTGTACAATATGCATACATTCATCACAAGGAAAACGTACAATATCAGTTATTTCCTTGTAAGGTCATACAATACCATTCTTATCTTGCATTCGTGTCTAATATTAAGACTGCAAACTGCGTGTCTGTCTTGAGAAGAGGGTTCCATGGATAAAAATGTTATTACACATACCCAGCTTTCACATTTCTTGATTGCACAGACGGAATATGTATTCATGACGGTATCCATGCTTCTGTTTTCTGGAAAACGCACATATTTTGGTCGTAATAACTTTCCATATGTAAATAGCACCTTACAAGGAAATAATTGATATTGTGCGTTTTCCTTATGACGAATACATGCATATTGTACGCTACGAAGAATAAAGTCCACCCTTTTTAAATCAATTTCTGACAGTTTGTTTATCAAATGTTAACTCATGAAAGTGACATGTGAAACAAAAAGCCTTTTAAACACACTCTCAAATTACTCAATTCCCTTGGAGGCATAAAGTTCATGTTGTGGTAGAAAAACATTTGTTTGAGGCCGTTATAAATCGGTAAAGAGAGGGTTTGTTACAAAAGCTCATGAGAGATTCAATTACACCTTTTTGTGAGCTGTGGGAAATGTTAAAGATTGCGGGGTTACAACAATTTTCGAATTCGCGTCACTTTTCCCATATTTTACAAAACACCCCTTTTACCCCTCGTGGCATATTTGCGTGACAGCTGAATTTGTAACTCTTTTTAACTCTCATTTTTTAGCATTTTCATTTTTGGCTATCTGCGAGTGAACCTAAATGGTCTTCAAAAACCTCTCGCTTCACTGCATGCCACACACTAACACGTGCTGAGATGGATTCGTTCTTCAAATCAAGACGAATTTGGGTCCCTTATACTCTGTTAGAATGAGCTTATATTTTAATAAGCATGTGCGGTATCCAAAATGTGTTAGTCGGTATTTTGTCGGTACGGTATTGAAAAATACCGACTAATAGTCGGTATTTGTCGGTATTCAGCTATCCTGTTATCTTAGAAGCATTTTGGGATATATTTTTATATTTTAGAACTTTAAAAAAGTAAACACCAATATTAAAAAAAATGAAATGGTGTTAGGTAGTTTCCATATCCATAAATGCTCAATGTGTATCAAGTAAATTGAATAATATGCCTCACTTATGACAGCCAACCAGGCTACAGTTACACAGTCGATTTTCTCATATTGTGACGGACTCTTTAGGCCATAAAATACCGAAAACGGGATACCGACTAGTAAGAAAATATACCGACGGTATCGGTATTGAAAAGCTACCGACTAATACCGCGGTATCGGTATATCGCACATGCTTATATTTTAACATATACTTTAGGTTTTAAGCTATTATTAGTGCTCTATTTTAAGTACGTAGCCCGCCATCATAATATGTTACGCGAGGGTGGTCATACTTCATCAAAACTTTTCAGTGTCTAATATGAGCATTAATTACAGTATAAAGTCCATTTGTATGGCCTGTCTAACGTTGATAACTCCACACCCACAGGCCTGATGCCCTGAGAGGTTGTTGAGCTATGGCATTCCTCCCGTGCTACAAGAAAGAATGAACGGGTTTTCCCTTCTTGTCCAAATTTTGACAGCCATGTCTTGGGGAGGTGAAAATGGAGAATTAAAAGAGAAGAAAGGGGAAGCAGCACCCTGATGCAGAGGGTAGGGACGCCATTTGGTATATAATGCAATGTCTATCCAGCATTCTTAAACTTGTTAAACAGTTCATTTTATGCTCTTTGGCAACCAACCCTGTTTGACCACCCACATAACCAGTCCATATACATTTTTGCACACGGTAGGGTGGTCTAATTTAGAAGAAAGAGAAAGACAATGATTCTAATTTAATGACAGATAAATTTGATCCCCAACCCGGTTTTCGGCATTATTATACGAGCCCCTCTGGAGTTGATTGACATCAGAAGGGCCTTAATTGAACAGAATGGGGACAGTGAACAAGATCCGTATCTGCCGTTGCCGCGGTAAATGAAGCTATCGGCATTCCCTCGCAATAAAACCCATCCGACCCTTGAATCGACCTGGTTAAGAAGAAGAAATTAACCCTGCTGTCAACAGTGAGATGAACCGCAAGCGCTCGGAGGCGTTCGGAGCCTTCTCGGAGGTGTGTGAAGTCTCCTGTAGATTGAGGTTGAAGGGTTGTTTCAGGGCAACTTGCTCGGAGCCTTCTTCTCGGAGGCTTGCTCGGAGGAGGAGGTAGCAATGGTAGATTGGGGGAAATGACTCTCCGGGTGTCAGCCAGAGACGTTCGTGGGAATCGCGAGTGAGGAGATAATTTGATAACTTCATTAACGAAATCATGCCATTTGCATTTGACGGAGACTCCCAACTAGACTCTTTCTTATCTACTCATCCAGGCAATTAAATCTCCAATTTAGTCGGGGTTTCCACCACTTTTTCACACCCCGCTGCTGACCTGCTGTTGTTTATCACTTCAATGCTCGGATTTGTATATTTTCCTTCATTTATTGGCCGTTTTGTTGTTTCAAACGAGGTTTTGTGCATGTCTGTAATAAAAAGGAGCGGTCAGAAAATCTGCCATTTTTCACCCCTTTTATTGATCGGGGAATCTTTTCTGAAAGAGAGAAGCAACAAATATTAGGGTTGCCCAATTGTTATAAGAGTGTTTCATCTGGAAGTTTAATTGTATGCCTCTAAGCCTATTTTATTAGTTACTAATCAGTAGATGAAGTAACAAATTCCCTATGATTCACAGAAGACAGTTATGCTCTCAAAGCTCTAAAATAAACATAATGTCATCCCTAACTGAGTCCCTGTTGCACTCTTATGTCTCCTGACTGGAACCACTTAACACGCCAAGATAAACGAGCTTTGAAAATCTTCCGACTGTTCTCCTTCTTTGTTATAATATCGCAAAGAAATCAAAGAAAATATTCGACCCCGCCCAATAAGAAATGCATTTCGACGTCGTTTTATGTGGCCCTTACTTCGCACCTTGGAAAGAAGATTTCCGGCTTGACTTTTATTATTATTTTTCTTTGTTTTCTCTTCCAAGATCGAGATAAAGCCATGCATGCAATTGTAATCCAGGCTAATGACTTTTAAATTATGAAAGTAACGCAAGAGATTCTTACCTAATAATACGCATAAAAAGCCGCTTTATAAGGAGATATTATGCAGCCTACAAAGGCAGAAACTTGAATTTAAATCCCAAATAACATCTAAATCCCAGTTTTCCCGCTAGACTTTTTACGATGCATTTTAATGCCTCCGTCTCTGGGGATAAAAGATGACAACAATAGCTCCAGTTTTGACCCTTTTTACAAGATTTCTCGTTTATAATACGTCGTCATAAAGCTCTTTACAAAGCAGAGGAGAAGACTCTTTTTGTCTTACTTAGACTCCATTATAATACATCTTGAACAGAGACATACACACTCTTTATGACCCAAGAGTCCATTCTAACCCTATCTTTTTTAATTGCCCTGGAGAAAGGGCTGAAAGCAAAGGGGATAATTAGTGTCATTACCTATTTTGAGAGACTTTTGCCGACTATCTATTTTTGTAATATATTAAATATTGTCTAGACACTTTCTACAATGTGTGTTGTAAATGTCTCTGTAATGTTAATGTGAAACAAATGAAGACATGCTGCATTCTAAACATTTTTCCTCAGATCATATCTCCTCTTGTATATGCGCTCCACTTTTTGACTAATGAGAGACGAGATCTCGATCTAAAAATGTAACTTTCCTATGTGTTAACAGAATGTGTGTCAACACCTTTGGGTGGGCTTTAAAAACTGCTTTTTGTGCATATACGATGCCAGGATTTGCTCTTGTTATTAACGTCTCAACAGTCGGAGAACAGGATTGTAAATGTAGCAACAAACATGAAATGTCAGTTGATGAAATAATCATCTTTTGTTGCTCAACTTGTACATCTTGTTTGGGCCTGCTACTTATTTTGAGCCGGTTTGTTGCTACACTTTGGAGTTATTATCTTGGAAACCTTCTACTTGCTCAAATTTGCACAAAATTTACCTTCATGTTGTTATTTTTGCATGCTTTTAATGCCCTTCTGTCTGCAAAGCAAGGTGATTATCCGAATCTGACATCTAAATCTGGTGAATATTCTTTCTTTTGAGCTGCCACAAAAAGGTGTGCAAAACACAATGTGAAAATCTTTTTTATCATTTCACAATCTACTCTAAAGGTTAAAAGTTGCCTCGCATTTATTACAATAATTTTTGCATATTTGGCGCCTACTGAAACGCTTCACTCATGTTTTAACGCATATATCGTCACTTTGCATGCATCTAAGTGGCTTATTTTTGTGACATAATGACTCTGTTTTGTACTCATTCTGCCAGAGGCTTAAGGTAGCATTTATACAGCCGTTTAATGCACGAAAATAGCCTCTAAAATCATATGCACATACCAAAGAAGGCCTCCTATTGTTTTCCCCTCATGAGAGATGGTTTGACCTTCAATGCAGGGCTGACGTTTCACGACCATACAAAATCGTCGTCCATCAATCGGATCGAATCAATGCCATCCTTTATTGTACATCGACCGCTGACACTGATCCCTCAAGAAGCAAATAATGGTCAGCATTTAAGACATTATTCAAACAAAAATCCCTCTATTGTAGTACACACATATGCACATATACATATTGAGAGGAGGCCTTTTCTTCTCCTCCATGTTGGCTGAGTGATGTCATGAATAAAAAGGGAAAATGGAGAAAGGAGAAGAAGAAGTCTTAGAAGGCGGAAATGCCTTATTTCCGGGTTTTCCTGATGAATAAGAAACAAAGAGCACGATATTATATAAACACGTATATGCATGCCTTGTATTTGCCAGATGGATTCGGAGAAATGCAAGTACTCTCATGGTTTGTTACTTTAAAAGACAAACAGAGTGTTAAAACTACCCGGATGTCTTTGCATCAAAGTTTCATCAACATGCATTTTCGTGTCTATTTTTAAGACCGCCCAAAATTAACGAGTTTCTTCTTCGTCGTCTTCAAAGCTGCAAATTATCTCAGCTTCCTAATATAGGCGAAAATTGTGATGAAAAAGGGAAGCTGCTTTGGCGTGTTTGAAGGCATTTATTCCCTACCGAACAAACGGGCTTAAGAAGCAGTTCAGTTCCTTTTACTGGTCAAACAAGGTGTATACATGAATGTACTCGTAGTATTGGTACAAAATGATTATGTGTACTCAAAGTTTAATATGGTTAAACACTACTCGTATACATGTACTAGCTATTTATTGCTTGAATCTTCATCAGCCGACAAAGGGGTCTCACAAAAACAGCAAGAAGTGTTATGTCATGACAACTCATTAATAATTAACCGCTGATAAAAAGGTGTCATCCCTATCCTGCCCACACAAAGTTTCCCTGGAAGTGGAGGACAGCAAAAAAGGTTTAAATTGAAGACAAGCGTAGATAATATTAAATGGGACTAAACTGGAAAGAGAGAGAGAGAGAGAGAGAGAGAGAGAGCAATAAGAGTATGAGCGAGGCAACTACAATT
>LR137879.1:8688-20661 GCA_900659605.1 Tisbe holothuriae | reverse complement strand
CCTAATTGATTCGAACTAATTCCTATTGAGCTGTCGCATTAATTCTGACTATGTTGTCGCACTAACTGGTGGATTCCGTTTAGAGATATTTTTTCTTGTATTTACCATCCACAGATGTAGTTGTAGATGTCAGCATACATTTTCCACCTACATTTCCCTCTTTTCACACCATATGTGTGGACATGAGAAAAGCTCTTATGATTCACCCAACCCCATGTCTATCGAGCGTTCTTGTATCTGCACGAAAACTAGGCAAAACTTTCCGCGCGAAAACGTTTTCTCTCTAAACTGGATCCAGACAGTTGAGGGTTGCCGTTTGGCAAAAAGTTTGCCAGTCGAGGCTATAAAAAGAAGATTTTATAGGCCCTATGAATACTACAACAAGTTATCATAAATATGGTACATTAATGCTATAGTTATGACGAAGGCATGCCAATGAAAATTTGAAGTCTAAATCTTGTACAATGAGTTTTAATATTGCTTTGGCACTAGATCAGTAAAATAAGACGGCGACCGATTTTTCTCCTACCTCCAATTTCCTCCAAATGATCGAACGAGGAGGGAGAGGAAAGTGCAGAAAAAGAAAATGCGCAGTTGATAATGAGCTCTATTGGGGCCACCTTATTGTCTAGCTCCTTGGATTCACCCAAAGAAGAGTCAGCGCATCCATTTTCAAGACAGCAGCGCTCGTGCGCGCTCACCCTCGAGACAAATCCCGACAGATCACACCGTGCGCTAGCTCGCAACTTCAAGTCAGTTCACAGTGAGACGCCGATACGAGCGCAGGGAGCTTTACAGTGAGTGTGGGGAAAAAGTAATAGAAATTTAATTATAACGTTTGAGTGAGCTTCCCGAAGAGGGAAACTATCCCCAAAGGGGATCCAAAAGGGAAATAATAAGAGTGCAATTCTCTCCGTTGGTATAAGGAAGCAATATGATCAACTGAAAGTGGTATAAGGAGTGGTAATTAAAAGTGTGTCAAAATGTTGGACGAACCACCGCCAATCTATATCAGAGTGAAGTGGCCTTTTTCTTCTTCTTCAATGGCCTTGCTCGTGTATCTGGCCTTCGTTCCTGGCCTTTGCTCTGCAGCCAACCACGTTCTATCAGGTAAGACATCCAGACCTTCTCTTTTATCGTCCTAGTACATGCAGATGTGTTTGCTTGAGTCATTCATCTTGTGGGTATGGACGACGTCGTCGTCGAGTCGTCGCAGTATGAGCAGAACATATGAACAAGAAATGGTGGTGGTTGCCAGTCACTATGTTAGGATGATGCGTTTATACAGATGCCTAATATAAAGATATATGTTAATATTGTGGTTTTCTGTATATTCTCTAAATAATCAAACAACTTTTATAGAGGTTAGATGGATGCCCATTTTGGGACGTAAAAGCAAGAAATGTTTATTTACATTGCAATGTGTAACAGAAAAATATTAACGTAGTGTTTTATATCATTTTATTAAGCCATTAGGTGTTTAATTATGACACTAAAGTTCAGCTCAGATTCAAGCCAATGTTCTGTTCTTTGAGACTGAGCTCAGTGACGTGACATGGCCTGGCAGCAGCAGAGTACGGAGAAGTAAAATCAGGGCACTGCAGGGGAAAATAAATATGGCTTTATTTCTTTATTTCCTGTCTGTATTGTGACATGTCCGCTCTCGCTTTAGTGAGATAATTGTGCTTTATGAAAATGGGAAGAGGAGGAAAGTTAGAGACCGCACAGTGGGTACAATTACTCAAGGATGAGAAATATAATGCCATAATGTATCGTTGATAGCAGTTTTAATTGACAGTTTAACTACATTTTAGTGATATTTCTTGGATATAATATTAAACTATTGTAGTAGGCTTAAGCATTGAGCTATAATGGCTGTGTAGAACCCTCCATGACTTTAACAGTCTCCTCTCCTCCTATGAAGATTCGAACAAAGAAATTCATTCCGTTTTGTATCGATTGAAATAATGGGCCCTCTTCTCTTCGCATTCACTTTCATGGCAAGTGATTTGTCAGATTGAGAGCTCGATCTGCAAAGGTCTAACTAGGGAAGAGATACTCGCATAATACAGGGTGTTTTATTGTATAATATGCCTAAAATACTTCTACATAACACCATCTTACTAGAGCATAGTGATTATTGTCAGTGTGCACTACAATGACTTTCTTTTTTGCCAGCATATCTGGCTCACCCTGTGTTTTAAGACCTCGCATTAAGACAATCCTCGCATCCAATAAAACCGTTTCTCCCCCCAAAACAGATCTATAGATGTCTCCATTTTGCTGTGTTTAAACCGATAGCCTTGAATGCAGCAGCTCGGCCTTTTATCCGATTATTTGCCCGCTCAAAATGAGTTGCAAAATGTCAGGCGGGGAATTGGAGATAATCTGTGATGCGATGTTGACGAAAACAGGGTCATTTTACCCTCTGGGGAGGAATTGAATTACTAGGTGTGAAAACACAAGGTGTTGTTTCATTTTCGAACGGAGATTATCTTTCGAAATGAGATTTTCGAGAGAAAGAATTTGGTCCATTGTAAAAATATGTATATTTAAGACTTATCTAGCCCAAAATATTACATCTTAATTAATAATATAAACATTAAAACACACTAGAGTTGCTACCGTTACGTCGTAAACTTCAAAAACAACCCTAATAAAACACATATTCCAGTGTTGTTTAAACATCCTGGAGGTATTATTTGTGTTCAGAAACAATGTCTGAAATGTCATCGTCGCCGTCGTCTGCGGTTGAAAGAAAGATAGGCGACAAGTTTCTCTCTCTCTCTCTCTCTCTCTCTCCTTCTTCATGTTTCTCTAGAAAGAAACTTCAACAGTCATAAAAATGAGAATTCCTTTCTGTTGTTCATATGTGTGCTTAAAGCAGAATTGTCTCTGAAACTTTTTCACAGTCTAGCAGTGAAAACGGCCCGTTTTGCCGGAAAGAAAGAAGCATTATTACATTCCCAAAGTTAATTAGTCCTTTTTCGTTTCCTCTAGGGGAGCCTTAATTTTGCTGTGTAAGCAAAAGTAGTGTTTGCTCAAAATCCAACTTGTTATTATTAGAGTACTTTTAACCTCTTATTAAAACGATCTTGAGATTTATTCTTGCATGCGTAATTAGCAGCATTGAGAGGCATTTAATTGTGCCATGGTTTGGGCGTAGCATTCTTTTTTCTTCGGGAGTATAATCTCAAACTAACAAGTTCAGCTCACACCTGCTTCGGATTTATTCAACAACTCTGTTCTTTAAAAGCAAGAAACAACAACAGAAGGGAGAGGCTGAAAACAGACTAATCAAGGTCTATTTAGAGCCTAGAATTTGGTACCAAGTGCAAAGTAATACTATGTCAGATAGCATGGTGATTCATAGATTTATCTAACTTGGTCAGAAAAACACATATTGTTTAATGAATGCATGAGAAACGACTTTGTTGCATAAGACAGATTATCGCTAGGGGAGTCTAGCCACTCTTAAGACGTAGATAGTCTACTTATGAGTACACGGATTCTCTTCTTCTATTCAATGTACGTCATTGAGCAGTCATTGTTACACAAAATTGCACTGTAAGAGTCTTACTTCAGAGTCTCGCACACAATTCCCTTTTTTGCAGTAGCAGCAAGAAAGTTTAATTTTCAACAATGTCCGAAATTGTGGAAACGTGCCCTGGAAGAGAAAAAAAAGAAACTTTACGGTTTCCATTTCTTTTTTTTGTTCATGTTTTCGCAGGACATGGCAAGATTTTGCCTTTCAATTTATGTGTTTTCGAGGCATTATTTAAAACTATATATTACAGATAAGCTTAATCTAAACATATAATTACATATATTTCTACATTTTGGCCCCTGCACATGCCAAAGAAGAGTTAAAAGAAGCTTCTTCATTCACTCGTGCGCTCTTTACGTTCCTTTTCTTCTTTAAAATACCCCCTAAAACGGAAGATTTTCCCTTTCTTTCTTTTATAGAGTGATGGATGCATGAGAAAAAGGCGAAAAGAGTGAAAATATGAGCATTATATGCACATTTTAGGCATTTTAAACGCACATAAAAGCCAAGAGACATAATTAAAAACGTTTATTATCCTTATTATAATGTTATAACGTAGTACTAAAATGACCGTTTATAGTTGAAAAAGAGTCAAAGTGGCTTTAAAAGCGAAAGCGGATCAGTAGCTCGTGTTTGAAAAGTAGAAAAGTAGAGTGCAAAAAAGATCCTCTTTTTCGCTCATTGTTGCCACCTCACTATGTACAACTTTTTGCATGCTCCGGTCTTATGGTCGATTTTATGCAATAGACTTAATCTAACATTAAAATTACACTCTGTTATCTGCACATATTTAAACTACAAGATATTTATCAAGTATATTGACGCATAAAGAGTTAAATATGAACTATAATCTATGATGAGATCATGTGTCAACCCTTAGCAGATAGTGTTGGCATCTGAGTTGTTCATCATCTTCTTCCACATTCTCCGGATCTATCTTCTGCCCTGAAAGTGACACTCCCTCCAAGCAGAAAATATCACACAGATATGGAAGGGGAGAAGAAATCCATCTATGAACATTAAACAAGCAGTAATACATACTTCATACAGTCTCCATTTGAATGGTTTATAAGCAGATTTAACGTTCATATAGCCTCAAGAAGTCACCAAGATTTAATTACACTCTCAAGGCAAGCTGTAACAGTCCCAAAAACCTTCCCCAGTCTTGTGGCAAAAGCAGAACGATTGTATGAAACCCTCCCTCCCTCCCTCGATCTGCTTTCAACATTCATAATGAATCATGTTAAAATCAGATGATCTCTCACTTTTTAGGGAAAGGAAGAAATGATGTATGCAAGATAGGAATCAAATTAATATTCAAGGACATTGCAACACTGACGTAACATCTAATACTGAGCGGTATGCCAGTTTTAGCCGCTCTATATGCACATATACCGCAATGGCATAGTGACATATCACATCTTCTGCAACAAACCTGCAAACCAGATTCTTCTCTCTCAATAACAGCTCAATCATTTGCAGTTGGAGGAGCTGCAAGCACGCACACTTTTTTTACCCATAACTGAGTGCATCTGGTGAGCATGTTTTATGCACATACTTTGCACAGTGGAGTGATACAGATGTCAATATTACTTTGTTCTTAGCCATATTGTAGTGTTTTCATGTGTGTCAAGACACCACTGTGTCAAAAAAGATCTAAACTGTTATGTAACCTGATATATTTGCCAGCTCTCTGCATTTCTTATTATGCGTAAAGAAGGACCTTTTGTTAGCATTAGATACTGCTTTTTGCACAAAAAAGGTTTTGTGCACAAGGACAGAATTTATTTCTGCAAAAGTGTTCTTAAAATAACACACTGAGAAAATGTCAAGTGATAGCTTGCAACTTATACTGTGTATTGTTTTCAGTATTAAAAATATATGGCCACCATGTACATGACTTGAGAATATTATTGTATGTTATATATAAACATTCCTTTAAGAGTGGCATTTAAAGTGTATAAACTTGCAATGTTACTAAAACAATAGCGTAAAATGCATCATTCTTGTGTATTATTCCATACTTTGTCTCTTTTTTGTACGTGTGTTTCTTGGCCCAGTTTTTGCGGCATTTTCAGTGACGTGCTGAGTCCTTTTTCTTTCTTGTTCTGACACCTGTTTTGGTTAAGACGCCCAGAAAGTGTGATGTAATTGTTTTTGGAAACTGTGAATATGTAAATGATATACCAAGCATATGTTTATACATCAACATATGCACAATATACTTTTAGAACAAATTCCCTGTACTTATTTTTCATCTCGCAATGTTATGCCCATTTTGCCATATTTATACCATTCCATCATGAAATTAGTCCAAAAATGTTCTTTGTCCTCCACTCTAAAATCTTCTTCTTCGCATGCCATCTCCAAAATATAATCCGAATTGTACATTTTTCTTCCACCCAACGCAACAGTTATTACCGTGATTATTTTAATCGTTGGACCGATAGCCAAAATCTGGGAGAATATTTTTGAGATGGGCCCACGCTAGAGGCTAATTTTGGTGTTGCAAAACACGGCAGCAGAATTAGGGTGGCATGAATGGAGGCTACGCAGGTGTTGAAATACACACAATTTACTGTTATTATAGATTGGCATGAGCGGTAAAAGGCTTGAGGGTAGGTTTGCATAAAGTACCAATCCTTTGCCCGAAGGTTAATTATTTCTATCACGAATAAGCCTTTCATATAATGTAGTTATTAATATTTCATCGCTTCTTTCTTCTCCGCCAATCTCTCCTTTGCATACGATCGATTATTTCATTCCCTCCCTGAGGGGGATGCGAAATAAAGTCAAGAGGGATTCAAACAGATCACGACTTATGAGACCCGACCAGAATAAATGCAATTTAAAGACTGTTTGGGGGCCTTTTATCGCATTAAACATGTTCTGCATCGAATGGTTCTAAATTAATATTGAAGTCACCCTTTCCGACTCCATCTTAGCCGGCTTTTAAGAGGGTCGAAAACACTTTCACAGTCAATTTTGATTAAATTATGCAAATCGGGATGAACAGATTTGGATCAGGAAACCCCGTTTTGGGTTGAGAAGGAAAAAGTGGAGCAAAAAGTTTATGTGAACTTTTCTTGTATCTACGCAACAAAGGCTTCAAGTGTCAGAGGCCAAAAACGAAGGAAATGCTTTAAGAGGGGCCAAGGGTATCTGATGCAAGTTAAATCCAACTTGTTACATTTAGTGCTGAACAAGAATTACATTGGACATAATATAATCAATATTGGCGTCATTTCAGCTTCATATGGAATCTTTATATATTTATAGTATTTCTTCATAGATGCAATATTATCGTTGAAAGAGATTTAAAAACTGCAGTGACTCCTTTTTTATCCTGCTTTCCATTCAAAGTTGTCGTTTCGTCGCATCTCGAGTGGGACATTATCATTAATCTTAATTTCCCCCATTTTCAGAGACTCAGCCTGTTATAATATGACTTTTTCGTACGCCATTATAAAAAGTTTGCCCGTAATCAAAACATTAAGTGCATGTAAACCAAACTCTTCTGTATAAGGATATTATTATTTATATGAAAATATAATTTATAGCTTATAATAAGCATTAAATCCAATGAGTTTAAATACTCGTTTAACCCTGTTTTGCCCCGAGTTAATAAACCATCATCGCGTATCACGCGTGTGTGCATAAGAGCGTAACCACATCATGTCAGCAAGGAGGACTCATACTCGGAGGAGCCTCCTGAGCTCTTCGGAGGCGCTCAGTCTCCCTGCTGCCCTCATTAACCTCGGGCAATGAAACTACCGGAGCAGCACGAAGAAGAAGAAGACTTGAGAATATATGGGGGGAAATTAAGCACTGAGCAAACAAGGGGAATTTGCTCCTTTTTTACGACGGGGGAGTCAGGGAAATGAGCAAAAAGGGGTTAGATGGAGGGAGCAGGGATGCCACTTATACACAAATATTCATTAATATGAGATATACTTGCTCCGTGTACAGAAGGCTATAATAATGGGCAATAAGTTGAACTTACACAAAATATGGAGACATTGACAGTTCATCATCCCTGTCCCATGTGCGTGCGTGTAAGCCAAGTGCATTCTTCTTCATTGTTCCTCAAGTGTTTGAAAACAACTCTAAAAAGAAGTGTGTTCTTCTGCCTGCCCTCCCAAATTGCTCAAGGTATAACTCCTCTCGCTCTTGGCACTGAAGAAGCAAAGGGTGAAGAAGACGAACTTTGGCTGTTTCCACATTCGTTTTCTCTATATTGTATACACAGTTCAAGGGAGAGAAGAGATCCAGTTTTGTTAGGTAATTTATGGCTTTGTTGCTGTTGCTCTCTGTGTTGGGATGTCTTTCCAAAGGGGAAAAAATTGGGGACACAACAGGGATGAGAAAGATGAACATTATCTGGGCAAGTACATTTATACAACATATGAATGCCTAAAAAGTAGTCTCAATGGCCGTATACTGTTGACATAGCTATAAGGGGGTGAAAACATAATACACCGAAAGGTAGCACGATCATGACAGGACTGCAGAGAAACTTCGAGTCTTGACAAAGCTCTGTAATTCAATTTGAATCGGAATGCGCCTCGGAAACCCGACTCTTAAGATCTTGGAAAAAGGAACGGAAATCAGGAAGGAAAGGGGAAGGAAATCTCTATTGGATCAGGATGTCATGTTGTAAATCTAAGTTTTCTTGGTGATGATATTTTGTTACTTTAAGGGTTAATGTTGTTAATAATTGAGCTTCATTGACATTTGTATTTCTTTCAGTACAAAATGATTATGTTTAATTTATATTTTATGTTTTGCACCGTAAACCCCAAATGTATTTACCAGATATTCCTTCCATTTCATTTACTTGAACAAAGATGCAGAGAGTTATGGGCGCCAAATAACGAGAAATACACACATACAAAGAATTCGATTTTTGAGTTCTCCTCGGAAAAATATCATTTTGCCAATTTTCTGTGCAAAAAAGTAACTGCAGCGTTTTTCCGCGAAACGCGAAAAAAATGAAGAAAAAGCGCGCATGCCAGAAATTGAAGGGAGAGAAAATAGTTTTTGCGTGATGATTTTAGACGCTGAGCAAAGTTCAATAATATCAATGCGGCTAAGAATACCTCGGCTTATCTGGATGTTCTTAAATTTGTAGAACACTTTAATCTAATGACAGCATCAATAATATGGAATATATGGCTTCTGATTGAAGCTCAGCTAGTAAATAGCTCATAACGTTTTTCAATATGAGCACGCAATGTCGTCTTTGAATTAAATCAAGAACCCACCCAACCCTATTCCATCCATCATCATATATAACCCGCTTTTATTCATCTCCATCTGATTATAACCAGCCCATTTCTTACCCTCAATATGATACAATCAACCTTTTTTTACAGAGTGGAGTCTGTTTTTTAATCCCCTCTTCATTTATCGCTCCATCAGCAAGCTTGTTTTTGCTCAGCTGTAGGTGATAATGAAATTACGCTGCTTCAGACTTACGCATAGTTATTGACTTATTTTTGCTCCCTATACGTATATAATACTCCCACCCTCTCTCCCCAATATAATAATAAAAGCTCGGGTCCTATTTCAATTTTTTCGCCTTTGTGTTGTTGCCTCAAAAATTTCATGTGTGGGCGAGATCCACTGAGCGCTGTTTCCACCGACGTATAGCTAATGACGGGGCTCAAGTGAGTGGGTGTCAATGGCGTATTAGAAGTTGCTTTATAGCTCTGTGGATTGGAGTTGTAAAACAAAAGCTGCTAAAGGTCAAAATGAGCTCTCTGGATGGAGTTGCTCATTTTTGGGGGGGTACTTAAAAGTGCATTATTCTCATGGAAACGGGCCTTCCTTTGTCCTGGCATTTGTTACAAATATAGCATCCAAATATTTGCTCAAAGGATTAATCAAATCTGACTATTTATCGTCTTATTGAAATGCCGTGTTTAAAACTTGACTGTACATATCGACCGTGCCCAAGCATACGTAAATTGGTCTTAGACGTGTATACACAGAACAGATTAGAGCTTTTTTCTGCTTATTTTGAGCCCTGCCCTCTTTTATGCCATCATGATGGTAGATATAAAAAAGATTTTGCCATATTTGGAGCTTGAAGAGAGATGAAGACGAACAATTGCGTCTTTAAATCTGTGGCTGAAGAAAAACTGGATATTTTAATTTTAAATAATATGTTTGCCAATGAAAACTTTGCATAATTTGTCAACCCTGAAAGTATTCGATCAATTTTCACGTCAAAGGCTGAAATTATATTTTGTACCTGAAACTTTATCCTGAGTCATTTTGAGTGCGAATAATATCAAATTTTAACAGTCATGTCTTGACACGTACTAAGAAAAAGGTTAGGTAAAAAGGGGCTTCCAAGAAAATTGAAAAGGACCTTATACACATATTTTAATAAAATAAATCATTACTAATAAATACTCGGCGAATCATATTCGTCATATAAACATTTTTAGTTAATTTTTCTGATAAATTCAATATTTGCACCAGATTAATTTAGATCCACCTTCGTGATATGGAGCACTTAAAATAACATGTCTCCCAAAGTACTCTTCTTGTTGATCCAACATTTTCCATGAAAGGCCTCATTCAAGAGACGAGACGTATAGACATATGTGGTTCAATGGTACAGCTCTGAATGCAAAACATTTTGGTCTGAAAGTGATATCGTCAATAGAGCTCCTGCTTCTTCTTTTGATAGAGAGACTGAAGGCCATTTTATTATATTACGTGTGGCCATAGACTTCGTCTTGGAATAGCATCATTAATAGATGTCTATAGTCTGGCCCACGCGCCAAGAAATTAGATACAAGATATACAGGTAGACATACCAAGGGAAGAAGATTCCATATGGTTATAGAGCTTTTGCTAATTGGATGTTATAATTTATTACTAATAGGCACTAATTCTTACTAAAATATTTCTGTTCAGTAGAAAGTAGGCAATAGTGCAGACATGTTTATGAATAGTCATGCTACTTTTTTAAATAATTTTACTTAAATACTTGAATATAGTACGTCCATGATGATATCAATATTTCTTTTTGCCATCTCCTGGGCAATGTGTCATTCTGATGAATAGCCCTCGTATTTACTACACAACCTCTCAAAAGAAGCCTAAATTTGGCCCCACCCAAACTTGTCAATGCATCTGGACTCCTGAAAACACATTTATTATTTAGGGAACCCTGCTCAGATGTGAGGAGGCCTTCTTTGATATAATTCCTTGATATAATGATACTGCTGCCAGGATTTCTTTAGAAAGAGAAGCCCAATTTGTCAGCTTGGCGACGAGGAAGAAGAAGAAAAAAAGTTGAATAGGGACAAAAGGGAGAGTTTTCACTTTGAGTCCAGCGTGATGATAATTATTACAAGACTGGCTTCAATCTGGCTTTTATCCATGTTGAGATGCCATAAATGTGCTATAATGCTGCCTTTTAAGCCCGTCTCTAGCATTGAATTTGTGAAAATAACACCAATTTCTCCTCTTCTCATTTTAGGTAAGACCGATCAAAGATGAAAATGATATAGGCTGTTTTTTGGTTTGATGGATTCCTCCGAGAAGACTCTTCGGAGGCGGACTCCTCCGAGAGGACTCCTCCGATCCTCCAAACAAACCAAAAACTTTTACAACGGAGAGTAGGAGAAGGAAAAAACTTTGCAGCCGGTTTGATGCTACTTACATCAGGGTTGCCAGATTATTAAACTCACTTGAATATTAAAGGAAACATAATATTGCAATACTAATGACAAAGTGGCATCCCTAAGTCTGCAGAGAAAACAACAAAAATCCGGCTGCATTGACTCTTGGAACAGATTTTCTTGATACCAGTCTGGAAGTAGAAAAAAATATCCAGATCGAATTAGATCTAAAAGAATGTTGTTGTTGTTCTTCTTGCAATGCAAGGATTCCAGAATGCAGTAGATTAATTTCCCCCAAAAAAGGTCACTGGAGCACTATTCTTGGCATATAAGGCGCAGGCTAAGATTACACTTTAAAGCTAATGTGTGAAGGTAAAAATCCTTTTATTCTTCAGCTGAGACACATATTTGTGACCTCCACGTTAGTGCCGTAGATTAAAACCCCCTTTTCCCCGTCCAAGGGGCATGGCAGCTCATACAGCTACGAAATTTACCGGTCATAAACTTCTAAAACACTTCTTTTGTTGGGCGTAAAGAGCTTTTTTTCTGTGTGACGGGCATAATGTCATATTCTGGAGCACGTAGCAGCTGGGAGGGCAAGGACAAGAGGAAGGGAATGAGGATTAGACATGTCCAAAAATGGTGGCAAATGTGAGATAAAAAGCAAGACGACGACAACAACAACCACAACAACAACAACAAAAACCAAAAAAAAACACAACAACAACAAAAACAACAACAACGACAACAGCAACAGAAAGAAAAACAGAACAGAGGGGAGGGCTA
>LR137876.1:26819-41525 GCA_900659605.1 Tisbe holothuriae | reverse complement strand
GGAATCTGACATTGTTTAACTGGTTGTTGGTGTTTTTCACATGGTTGTTGTTGTGATTGTTGTTGCTGTTGTTTGTTTGTTGTGTTCTTGTTGCTGTTGGGGTTGTTGTTGTAACGCTGGTTATTGTTATGTATGTTGTTCTTAACCTTGTTAGTGCCGGTATTTAAACGCTGGTTATTGTTGCGAAGGTTGTTAGTCTTAACCCTGTTGTTGTTGGAATTGCTCTTCCTCATAGCAGGAGGCAGTGTGGGCGGCCTTGGTGGAGGTGGAGGCATCTTAAGCTTATCTCCACCATTACTACTCCCAAAGCTCTTATTATTCTGAACAAGTGTATTGACCTTCTGCTGCTTCAAAGCTTGTTGCTGCCTCATGGCTCTCTCCTCCAACTGTCCAACCTTCATGGACGTGGAAACTGTCCTAGAGGCGGACCCGGTCGAACCCCTTAGCGCATACGTCGACGGCAGCGACTCTGGCGGCTGGAATCGGATAATGATCCTCTTCTTCTGCCGGAGACTCCCTGGCAACTCTGGAGCCTGTGGCGGGGGTGGTGGGGACATGTACTCCTTTGGCGGAGACGGCACCGACTTCCAGCCATTACTGAAGCTCACAACTTGCCTTTCTTCAGCATTACTTGTTGTAGTCTCGACCTCTTCAAAGTTGTGTACCTTGTAGCTGAGCTGATCCCGCCGCTCTTGAACATCATCCACACTATTCTCCTCTCCCTGCGCAATGATGGCACTCAGCGCCACCTCTGACAGCGCACTGCCCGGCTTCAGCGAGTCCTTGAACCCCTTAATCTTCTTCTGAAAGAACTCCGTGTCACTAATCGGCTTGTTTGAATACGGGATACCGACGGACTTTGCACTCATATCCGCGTCCACCGGCAGCGGCAATGACGGTATGAAGGCATCCTTTGCAGCAATCATCTGGGCAATGTCCCGCTCCATCCCGCTCAAGGATGGGTCATCCAGAAGCTCATGGAGATCGTCATCATCGTGCCTGTCTTGTGCAGTGTCATCCCTGAGGTGCATGAGTCTGTCCATGCGTCTGTTGTGCTCAGCGTTGTCCTCGGTTGATGGGTTGAAGTTGTTGGTGAGCTCGAATGGGCGGAAGGGTTCTGTTGGCCGGGTGGGGAGAAGGGAGCTGAGGTCCAGGCGGTTGTGGAGGTCTGAGGTGTCAGTGGTGGTGGAGGAGAGGCGATCGAGTTCGTCCTGGAAAGATTGATTGCAATATCAAGTCTAATAAATAATATTTGATTTTGATATGTGATGGAGACCACGAAAGGGTGTGTTTGGTTGATAGATTCTAGGATATGCAATCTTTTGGATGAGTGGTGATAGCTTAAGATAAATAATAAGCTTATAGATAAGATAATAAAAATATATACTGATTGCAATCGCTAATTTTAGAACATAGACGAAAGTCAGTACGTCCTATTCAATGAGATCCACTACTACTTACAAGTACGTAGGAGTCCCCCCTCATAGGTCCTATTAAAGTTTACTCTCGCATGTATTACTTTCAGCTGCATCCAAGTTAGGAAGTTAAGAGACTCTATCATTGGCAAAGATATGATTTAGGTGCCAATTTATCTCATTCTAGAGTACAGTGCAAGTTTCATATTTGGCACTTTCTGTTTGCAGCAGGAAGGGAGGGTTGAAAAACGATGATGCCGAAATGTGTTGCAATTTTTTCTTGGCTCTAAAAACCAAAGCGCCAACTCCAAAGTCACGGAAAAAAGGAGAGTAGTCTATGAAGTGATGCCAGCTTTATGGACAATTTGAGATAGAAAATTAAAGTGTGTTCATTAAGAGAAGGAATCGTGATCGAGTCTAGAACACGAACTGGTAACAATTTGACCTGTGATTTGGACTAGTATTTAACAATTACATGTCTTTTTACGTGTTGACCTATTAAAACCATTCGAAAACATGCCCTAGTATGACAGCATGCATTACATGATATGTTTCCATTCATTTACAAGCCATTGTGAATTATTATTGGATAGAACATGTTCTCTTCTACGGTTGTCTCATCAAAAAGCACACTTACTTTCATCTTAGATGTTGTATTTAATCTCATATAAAGCTTGTGTAGCATAAAAATTCACTATAACCCAGCAGAGTTGCAACCTACCTTAATATCATTCATCTTCCTAATGAGCGCCCCAAAATTCGGCGCCGCCACCACCTTCAACACCTTTGGCAACCGCTCAAACAACTGAGCAATATCATGGAGCACCTCATCCATGGGCAGCGGTTCATCCAACTCAGCCAGGTCAATCTTGTACCCGTCATGCTCATCACTCTCTGAGTAGCTGCCATCCCAGAGCTGCTCAAGGGCTGTGTCATCCAGCCGGGCGGTGCGGTACCGGGGCACACCCTCAGCTTGTGGAATCGACCGGCGACGCGTGAACTCATCCAATATCTCATGCGCCCGCTCATGGAACACGAAACCACTGACTGAACACAGGATAGAAGTCAATATTGCTAATTGCATCCTCATTGTTTAAATGTTATTGTTGCACTGAAGACGTCTCAATGTCGATAGAAATTTGTCCTTTCACGGGTGATTTTTCTTACACATTATATTCTGGTTTTAAAGTTTCGTTCCGTGATTATTAGCGCGTCATGTTGAGACCATCTGCGTTTGGAGGTTGGAAAAGGACTGATTTTGACGCGAAAAAAGTGCGCTGGAGACCGACTCTTGACTTTGCGCCAGTGTGGTATGATATGACATCTTGTTAAGTACGGTACGCGTGGAAAAGGGTGAGTTGGGAGCACATAACTTTTACCCTATTTTAGGTTGTGAACCTTCTAGTTTGATTTGTATGCGGCAAAGTGTTAGAAAACTTAATGCACTTCTTGCAGCCAAATCTGATAATACAACATCCAAAACATGAAATAAACTCCTCCTTACTATAAAAAATTAACAATCAGTCCATAAATTAACAATCAAGTTCTTTTGTTAAACTTATACTTGAAATCATTGAATCTCTTCACTGTCCAAGTAAGGAACTCTACGGTATAAATATCCAAAACAATACACGTAATAATGTTTATTTACTCTCGTCGTACATTAGCATTGCGACACCTGTCAGATCAGAAGACAAGAATCTTCCTTCTTGTCCATATGACTACGTTTCCAAAGAGCAGGGGGCGGGGCAAACTACCATGAAATCAAAGACACAAGTTCAAGTTGAGAAAATGGACTTAACGATCGACTCGCAAATTGTCGTTTAGGACATGCGGTGCTGAACATGCCTTATGCTTAGTTTCGCGACACGAATTTAACTAAGTTGTTGGAAGTTATCAAAGTTATCACAAAATTTGTCTACCTCGTTCATCTCTCGAGGCTAAAATTATTGCCAAACAAACAAGAAGAAGTTTCTCAAGATAACCATCCTTTTCAGATTCTGTCATTACCTCTCTTAAAACCGTTGGATTTGAAGATGATTTAAGACAATTTTGCTGCTTAATCTTCTTTTCGCACGTGAAGTAAAGCGAGTTAACACTTGATAAAATAGTAAACGAACTATGAGTTCTCATCAATGTAAATAAGTAAATAAATGTTAATAATGGTATAATGCATTATTATTTAATACATTCTAACAATAAGAAAATAGCTGCATGGATAATAATCTCTTTTCATGACAACTCAGCCAAAATACAAGTGAAAGTTTTCAATCCTTAATAATCCCATTTTGATGACTTTAGTTATTGAAGCATTAAATTAATAATCAAAAACTTTCATAAGTTAAATCCCTCCGAACATTTTCATCCCCTATTTAATCTCGTAACGGGGTTTCCATTAAGGAATATAATTTCAGGACCTTGATCTTGACAATGTGATTGCGCGATGAAAAAGGATCATTAATTGTGAAGAGGAGTAAGAAGCTTGACTTGTTAACAGGGAGTTATAAATTACTTCATATTTTTCATTCAATGTGACATAAAACAACATTTGAAGTATATAAATGGCAAGTAATATTTTAAGTGAGATTCAGGAAATGATTAAGCTGATTAATATTCCTGTAAAGTTACAAAAGTAACGTCAAGTTATGCTACTAAAACGGCTATTATTAGGTGCAAAGTCAAGAAGAAAAAGTCGGTCATGTAATAAAACGCCTTTGATAAAAAGTAAAAGAAATCTCGTCATCAGATGTCCTTTCGGGAATAAAAGGATGGCGACTGCGCATACATGAGAAAATGCTTTGAAAAGCATACTTAACGTCTAAAGTGTAGAAGATGACGCATTCACCTATGTTCAAGATATCGTCAATGAACTTGACACCAATAGTTAAGACCAAGATTGCGATATTGACACCACAATGCACTTTTATCCGAGATTGAAATAATGGTAAAAGTGTGGAATGAGGAACACAATTTAAGTGCTTTTTAACCACGGATATGCGTCGGATTATTATTATTATTTGTGAAATGTTAGTAGAGCAAGGACAAGTGGCCGCAAAGTATGGGAAAAAGTTATGTGTATTCGAATAACAAGCGTGTGGAAAGTAATTTGGACAAAAAAAAGTGTAACAATTGTTGTTAGGAAAATAAGAGGACTGCAAAGCCGGTAATAAAATAAATAAATAAATGTGCAAATGTTCTTAAAACTTTTTTCAAAATAATTTTTTTCCAAGAAGTAACATTATTTATGTATAAACTCTAGTGCCTCTAGGAATAAAATTAATGAACAAAATTACGTGTCTAATATTCTATAATTTGCGTATTTAAATATAATACCAATACGTGTTATATATGTTATCACATATCATATCACCGTTATCACGCAAAGGATTCTATGCATCTAGAATTTCTTGCATCACGCCAGTTTGTAGTACGACTCCGCCCTAATCTCCCCAGCCCTTCTCTCTTCCACCACGCCCATGACCTCCTCCATACCCAGCCTTAGCACCACAGCCTCCTTGGAACTGGCAACCCTGGGAACCTTCAACCCCATCTTTAACTCCTTGAGCACGTCTCCGCCTCCGAGCTCTTCCTTGGGCCGCTTCCGAAGGACATTGAGAAAACAACGTCGTAGCAGGTAGACTATTTGCCAACGCTTTGCAGGGCACTGGAAAGTGGACCTAAGAAAGGAATAAAGAAGAGTTAGTTACTAAATAAGTTAAATAACATTTGAGTAGACTCGTCTGAGACATAAATTACCATTTCTCAGAGAGTTTACTTAATAAAATGACCAATACTGACTTTTTACTCGCCAAATATGCTTAATAAAAATGCCGATTGCCATGGAATTCGAGACTCAACCCATCACTTATTGGTTTAAATGACAGTTCGGTAAAATAAATTTACCTTCTTCCGAGTAACGTTGACAATATCTTAGCCTGGCAAGATGAGATGACCTCGCTGATGAGCGTCTTGGAGAAGGACCCGACCGTGGGGGAGAGGGAGGAGACCATTGAGCTCAGTCGGAGGGCGCAGAGGTGGAACAGCTCGCAGAGGTTCTGGAGGACGGTGGTGGGGCTGTTGATGCGGCTAGAGAGGTACAGCCGGTCCAGTTTGAGTCGGGTGACAAAGGCCATCTTTTTCTTGATGAAACTGGAATTAAATTAGAGCAATGAATTATTCAAAGAAGAGTAACGTACAATTTAAATTACCTCTCCGGCGTCTCATGCTCAGCAACATTAAACGCCAGCGTATGCGCCACATTAATCCCAAAGTACGCCGACAAATCAAGCCTTGTCTCCAACGTCCTCGTGTTAAACAGCGTCCCACAGAAACCGACCTCCCCGTGACACAACGGCTCCAAATTCGTCCTCGTCTTCTCAGCCCTAATGTGGAAATTGAACTCCTTGAACCCCATTTCCATCCTGAGCTTGAACTCCTTGGCCGCGGTCTCGCTCGACGTTGCAAAGAGGAAGTCATCCGCGCCCCGCATCAGCAAGGAATCCTCCCGTGTCTGAAACGACCTTAGATGTCGTCGAACGAGATGGCCGCAGTAGATGTTACACAGCGCCGGGGACAGAGGGTGGCCTTGGACAAGCCCAGACTGTTTGAGAAAGTATTTACTCCTTCGCCCAAGCTGAACGCTTATCACTTGAGATAGGAGGATCTTTTTAATGGTGGAAACGATCGTTATTGGGTCGAGTTTCCGCATGAGGGTGGTTGTCAGTGTGCACCTGCTTGATAGCGGCGGCCTGGTGTCGCTCAGGCTGCGGACGATCCGCATGCGTGTGACGGACTTCTTCTCCTTGCTCTGGACAGGCCGGGTGTACGTATAAGTGTTGATAAACATTGGCCCCTCTGCAGCGGCCTCCTGAGCAAGGCGTTTGAGCAACGGGTACAACACCTTGTCTACCTGGACACTATCATAGGCATGCTTAATATCGGCCGTGACAAAGTAGACCTTCTTATCACGTGACTGACGTTTAAACTCGGACCACCGTTTGAACATCTCCTCGCGGCCACTGGAGCTCACAGCTTCTCTATACCGCCTAACGAAGAAGTTGAGCAATATCTTGGCTCTGGAAACATCCTCCGGGTTGAACGTGTCCACGAGCCTCCTCGCGGCAATCATCCTGAGCCCGGACAACCCGCTCTTGATCACGAACCGAGCTCTGAACTCGGTACTCCGCCCAGCCCGGCGGAGGAACTCCTTCGCCTTCTTCTCCGTGGAAATGGGATTCATGCCGGACTTTGTCTTGAGCGAGTGCAGCGCGCTCTCCACTGCGGCTTGCCAACGGCGCTTTCGGACGAATAGGAGCTGATGCCGGCTGGAGCTCGACTCAGCCGGGTGGAAGAAGCAGCGTGTCAGCCGCCAGTAGACGTCCTCACTCAGCCACAGGATGACCTTCTGCAGCAAGGTATGCTCGCTATCATCACTCCACATGACCTTGGACACGTCCAAGCCTCTCATGATTGCAGATAGCTTTATGTAAGTCTTCTTTCCCGCGCCAAGGAGAACCTTCATATTGGCAATGAGCCGTTCCAGGTTCACCCGACCGCCGACTAGCTGTGCTGGCACCAGCCGTAGAAGGCATTTTCGTAGCGCATCGTGTAGCTGGAGCTTGTTGGCGACGGGGATTTTGCTGCTGCCTTTGGAAACGCCGATGTTGACGAGGTGGTTGCGCATGGCGGTCTGGTGGGTGCGGCAGTTGTAGTTCTTGATGCAGCGTGCAAGGAGCTTTAGAAGAGGCGAGGATGAGTTACAGGACCTGAAATGTTATTTTATAAGCAATAAGCTAAATTTAAGGCATGATTTCACATACTGTCCGCTTGAATGCAGTTTCTTGTCAATGACTTGAACCAGGCCCTCGACGCCCCTGATCCCACCCAGGCTGGGCAGGTTGACCTTCTCCCAAGTGTCCTGCTGGTACGAGCTGCCATAGCGACGGACACGGGCACCGGACATGATGGACTACGAACACGGAACACTTAAAAAATGTAAAATATTTTGAAAGCTCAGCGGGTTTATTATTGTTATTGTATTTTCGCGGAAGATTTACGGAAATATAATAAAAAGAATCACGAAACTTTAGATGCTTGATTTTCCGCATGGAAAATTATGTGCTCTCAGAAGTTACGAGCCTGAATTTCAAACCTATTTCTTGTCAATTTATACTAAAAAGTAAAAACAGTTTTATGAATGATGTTTAAAAGTTTTATTCTTTAACATTTATAAATCAACCACGATTCACTCCTCGAACACCGAAACCCAACCTTCTGAAACACTCTAAAACTAACATCATTATCCTTGAGCACAAGTGCATACGGCACAAACCCAAGACTCTCCAGATAACTGGCCATCGTCGCAATCAACATCTGGGCGTAACCCTTGCACCGATACTCGGGCACTGTGTGCAGCAGCCCTATGGCAGCATACCGCATGCACATACCCCAGCACAGGAGCCGCTCTAAATGTGGGTCTTCTGGGTTGTCCCCCACTGGAGCAAACACTCCAAACCCAAACCCTTGTTGCAGCTGGTACCGGATCATGTCTTGCCCCGGGCCGGCGCCGGCCCCCCAGTTTGACTGCAGTGTCTCTGTATGGCTAGAGTCCAGCTGCCGACATGAGCCCCCGTTGGTGATTGGCACGTCGTCCGCATCGTAGCTGAGGCTGTTCCGATCTCGTCGGAGGACGTAGCAGTGGTTGGCGTGCAGGAGTGTCCAGTTGGCGCGGAAGCAGAGGTGCATGAGCTCAGGGCGGAGGCTGTCGGAGATGCCGCCAAAGTGGATTTGGCCGCCAGGGTGGAGGGTGTCTAGTTTCAAGAGGTGCTTGCTCACATACTCCAAGAACTAAAACATGTAATTCAATAGTAGGCTACGGACTACCGTAGTACTTAATTAAGCTTTACTTGCCTCTTTGTTGAGCTCCTCTGGACAGAACACACAGTACACGACATCCACATCTGACTCCATCCTCTTCATGAGCACTGCCTGAACCTCATCCTCCGAACACCCCACCCTCTCCTCCGCGCTGTTATCCTCCTCCGAGCTCCTACACCGCTTCAACCGCGTATACTCATGCTTCAACTCGAACCCCTGGAGCAGCTCCCTCTGCACCGTGGAGTAGACCATGAGCGACTCTGGCAGCCGGCTTTTGAGGTATGGGAGTAACGTCTTCATGTGGCTAGAAGATACGGAGATGGCCTCCATGTTTGTTTTAAGAGTTCCAGCAAAAGTAGTTTTAGCTGCTTTCTGTACAAGTGTTTTTCAGCCTCCGTTTGCTACAGCCGCATGATTTTTAGTCGAGGCCATTAACGCAGCTCTCTTTTTAGAGGGAGGGGAGGCGATTATACTCGATCGCATTATTTTTGTCAGTGATTTACGTTAGCAAAGCTATGCCAGCAGATTATTTACTGGAAGTTCCGTAACGTATCTGTTATTATTCCAAACGCTGTATAACAACATTTTATGTTGTGCTAGCTATAACATGAAGGATGAAACAAAGTAAAGAATCTCAAATGAAATTTTCTCCAAGGTGATTGAAAGGAATTTTTCATAGTACATTTTGTCTGTAACTGTAAGTCAGATCTCGTTAGACTCCTCAGATTTGCAGTTTCTTAAAAAATGCTTAAACCAAACTAAAGATGCACGATGGAATCATACAACGATTAAACGTATTATGATAATTTAATTGCAGATGACAAGGTGCGGACAATTAGCTAATTTGCTGACAACTTGCTTAGAAAATATGATAATTTGAATAAGCAATGCAACTGATGTTCGAACATACAATTGCATAAATTATGTCGCACATTACCAAACATCAACTCTTGACAAATTTCTTTTATCTTTCACTACCGGCTCTGAATATGCAAAGACCTCAACAAGTCCTTATCTCCTTAATAAGGCCTAATAGTCATACAGATCCTCCAACTACGTGCGTAACAAAAACATATTTTTCATAGAAGAGCCTACACAATAAACTTTCACCTCAAACTAAGCATAAACTTTCAACAGTTACGTGAGAATTTTTCAACGGGCCCAGCACAAGCTGCACAACCGGGACAATCACACGTGAAAATCCGGAATACATTGTTACACAACCGGTACTTCCTTCTTCAACAGAACCGGAACCACATTGACACACTGTTATTAGTAGTTCCGGTACCCGCGTCAATCACACCCGGAACCGGTCTTCCAATACCCGTAAGGACCCAAAATGACCCGTAAGGACCCAAAATGACCCGTAAGGACCCAAAATGACACCAAGACCATGATAGTCATCGGCGTCGGAGTCATCCTCGTGGCCTTTGTCGCCTGCATTCTCCTCTGGTACTGCTGCTGCAACCGCAAGAACAAGACCCGCACGCGGGATGAGGAGGCGCGGCTGAGGGTGACCCCGCAGCACAGGGCAATCGGATCCTCCTGGGCCACGTACCGGACAAACTTCAGAGAGGAGGAGGTCATAGTTCGAATCGACACGAGAGAGGAGAGCAGCAGGCAGAGACGGATCCGGAGGCGGGAGCATCAGCACCGGCGTGCGCAGCGGCAGAGGCGTGCGAGGTCTTCCCGGCAGCCGCCTCGCTACGGCGACGCTGCCAGCCCGGACAGTGTTTACAACATCTCCGGTAGCACGCCGTTCGATCAGCCGCCGCCGCCAAACTACGACGAGCTGTTCCCGGAAGGGGCGCCAACGGACCTGACCACGGATTTTGAAACCGGGTATTCGGAAGACGACGAAAGTTCTGATAAAGACAGTAGGAATGCTCAAGGGATGTGAAGATGGGTATTATAATAGCAATATTTGTGTGCTGTTGTGGTAAATGTTTCAAAAACAATAAGTGGGATGTTGAGCATATGGATGGCGAGGATGTTGGACATGTGAGACAGAGGAGGACAACATCGAATCAGGCGAGAAGTAGTTTGCAGCCTGAGGATAATATGAAGGATAAGCCGCCTGACTATGATGATATATTTCCCACGGTTGAACATGGGTGTGATTAGCCAGCTCTTTAACTACGTAGTTGAGACCTGGCTAGGTATGATACTTGAAAACTACAAGCATTTGTGATAATGTCAGACTTTGCAACTAACTTATACATATGAAAATACACATTATAAACTAATTAATTTACATGTTTATTACGGTGGAACAGACCTAAAAGCACCATTTATTAGGTAAAATTAAGGGGTTGACCAAGAAAATATATACCCTTTCTTGGGTTGACTTACATATTAGGAACATTGAAGATTATTGTAGACATACACCCCAGATGCAATGGAAAATAATGGTCCAAGATCAGGCTTTTACAAGTTATGTCACAAGTCAGTCCAAGATATAAAGAGAGCAATCCTCGGGGCCAGATAATAATGATATAATAACTCCAAGAAGACTTGCAAAAAGCAGTGAAAGTTTGCTTTAGTTCTCGCATTGAGATTACTCAAGCAAAGGAGTTGACAGAAGACAGAGGCAAATACGGATATAATACCACAAATACTCACGTCACGTCAAATTCATTTATGCACCACCGTGCACGTTGGATCTATTTCAGCATGAATTTTTTCGTAGCAATTTTCCATATATTCCAACCCTCATTCCCTTTTCTTCTTCTTCTTTTTCTTTTCCTTCTTGACAGAAACTGGCTCCTCTACAACTTCTATATCCTTGCTCTTCTTTTTCTTCTTCTTTGGCACCTCCTCTTCCAGTTTCCTACTCTCCTCACTTGCCTGCTTCTTGCTCTTTTTCTTCTTTTTCTTTATCATCTCCACTGATTCCTCCAGAAGCTTGGTCTCCTTCTCAGCCACTTTGTCCTTCTTTTTCTTTGCACTCTTTTCGGACTCGGTCACATCATGCTTCTCATCCGCTGTCTTAGCCATTTTCTTCTTCTTTGCACTCTTTTCGGGCTCTTTCACTTCAGGTTCCTGTTTCGCCAGCTCCTCACTCTCTGCCTTGTTCTTTTTCTTCTTGCTCTTCTTCTTTTCCACTTGATCTTCATTCTTAGACACGAATTCTTCTTTGATAACTTCCTCTTGTTTCTTCCTCTCTTGCTTCCACTGCGAGTCCATGGCCTCAATCCGGGCTAGCTTCCCGTTCATCTTGTGGCCGTGGCGAGCACCCCTGGAACAAAATGAAGTCAGATTAATTTACATTAAGAAAAGGCCCTATTTTAGCTAAAACGACGACTACGGCTATAATTAACGGGGGTGATTGGGGTAGCGTCGTGCCCGTTTCAGTTTACCTTCCCTGTAAGGTAACTCTTAACCTTTCTCTTCTTGAGAAAATCTGTAACTACTGCCGCACAAATGGTTTTCCTCTTGTCCTTGGCTCAGATACCAACACCAGATGCCAACTCTGGGGGTATAGGAGATCGGAGGGCGGCACTCGGGGCGATACTCTCGAAACCTTCTTGATCACGAATGGGCTTCTTGTTTCTGACATCGACGGTAACACGTGGAGGTCGGAGAACGGGGAGCAATCCTCCAAGATTGACATCATTGCACACTCAGCAAGCCTTGCTCCTACCTCGGTGGGCCTTATCCCCTTCAGTTTGAGCGACCATGACCTCCTACACGTCACCATCCCGATCAAATTTGCTGATCCGGAACCTTCCAGGAATCTTCGGACAACTAACTGGAAGCGATATGCCAAACTAGCGAATAAAAACATGGACAGGGTCAGTGCCCATGGTAATCCCAAGTGGAACACCGGGGCCGCTGAATCAATATCCAAGAAAATAGAGGACTCCTTGTCCTCGGCCATCAGGCAGGCGTGTCCGATCCGCCCACTGAACAAAACCTCGAAATCCGCCCCATGGTGGACAAATGAGCTCAACAACATGCGCGCAAAAGTCCGCGCTGCCGATGATCTGCAAAGAAATGTCAAGACGCAAACTAACATCCTCGCATTCAGGGAAGTACGGAAAGCCTATAGAGACGTCATGAGGAAAGAAAAACGTTCTCACTTTAGGGAAATGCTCGATAAAATGCAATCGCAACTTGACTCGGTTAAATTGAATAAAATAATTAACCCCAAGCCACGAGTGGAGATTCCGATGATGTCTGCTCAGCAAGACGACCCTGGCACAGACGAGTCCACACTGGACCTCCTGATCCAGGAGCACTTTCCTGGGGCCCGACGAAACCGGCGCCCTGTTCTTGACCAGTTTGGTGAAATCAACACGGATAAACTCCGGACTTCCTTCCTCTTTGTCAATCGTGACAGTGTGAGGGAAGCCTTCAATAAATTCGGCTCCTATAAACGGGCTGGACCTGATGGGATCTCTCCAATCATGTTGCAGAATCTTGACGACTCTTCCATTGACACAATTGTCAATCTGTATAAAGCCTGCCTTGCAACGGGTTATACTCCGAGCCGGTGGCGTCATGCTGAAGTTATCTTCATTCCTAAACCCCGGGACGTCCATGAGGGCCCTCGGGACTTTAGGCCAATCACCCTCAGCTCCTTCCTACTGAAAGGCCTAGAGAGGGTTGTACTCTGGCAGCTGCAGCAAACCACGCTTAAGAGGCTGCCACTCCATAAAAACCAACACGCCTTCCGAACGGGCCACTCTTGTGACTCTGCATTATCTGATGCACTGAGCGCACTTGAGACAGCACGGGACGAAGGACTTGATTCAATTGTAATCGGCATTGACATGCAGGGTGCCTTCGACAACGTCAAGTCGGACAAAGTTATTGCTTGCCTGAAGCGCAGGGGCTTTGCCCCATGGTTTATCAAATGGTACGGATTCTACCTAAAGAATCGCTCTGTCAAAGCCTGCCTCGGGGGGATAACCATCACCCTCTTTATTGAGGATGGTACTCCCCAGGGCGGTGTCCTCTCTCCCGTAATCTGGAACATCACCTTTGATGATTTCATTGAACTACTCAACTCGTTGCGAGGGACCGTAATCATTGTGTTTGCTGACGATGGATTTACGGTCATCAGTGGCAAAACTAGCGAGGAGCTCAAGACCAGAGCGGTTCGCTTTCTTGACCTGGCCCTTCAATGGACCCAGGAAGCCGGCCTGTTAATAAACGCCTCTAAAACTGACTTAATGCACGTACCCGTCTCCGTGAACAACCCCCCTGAACTATACCTTGGGGCTGATAAACTGTCTTACAGTGACCATGTCAAGTTTCTTGGTGTTCTATTCGACCCGACACTCGACTTCTCTCTGCATTTGTCAAAGAAGATCACTGCCGCCAAAGGCAAGCTGACTCGCGTCGCAAACTTTCAAGGTTGGACTTGGGGCCCCAAGGGTCAGATTGTTAGATGGCTGTACTTAAACATCATACGCCCCTCTCTCACGTACGGGAGTGTTATCTGGCACAACAGAGTTGTGGATGAATTCAGACGCGACCTAATCAAGGTAAACCGTTTGGCCCTTTGCTGCATGTCACCCTGCCGGGCTGGCACGCCCACGGCGGGCCTGGAGATGATCTTCGACGTTCCGCCACTTGATCTGTACATTAAGTATGAGGCCCTTAAAAGCCACTTCCGGACTCCTCTCAATGAGACGCCTGCCGCTCACCGCGCCGAATTAGTGGCCGCATCAAACTGCATTCCGTGGTCTCACGGAAGCATTGATCGCCACCAGAGTTTCTCCCTCTGGCGAAAGTACAGTATATCGACATCTGAAAAACTTGACTATCCCCTGGAAGGTACTCACGTGTATACGGACGGCTCTAAAACTGGGTCCGGTGTTGGCCTCGGCATTACCATAGCCCAGAACGGTATAACCATGGTGGAGCTAGCTGAACCCCTCGACTGGTACCAGTCTGTCTACACTGCAGAAATGCAGGCGATCAACCTGGCGGTAACGACTCTGCTCCGGATGAAGGTCCGTGCTTCAGACATTGTTCTGTTCTCAGACAGTCTCTCCTCACTACTCTCGTTAAAGAGTGTGCTCATTACAAGCTCCCTGGTGGAAAACACCATTTGGAAGCTCCAAAACCTTACAAAACATAACAAGGTCACCCTGCAATGGGTAAAAGCTCATGTTGGCACTGAAGGCAACGAAAGGGCTGACACCTTGGCAAAGCTGGGCTCTCGTCTGCTTGGGCCAACCCGATTCACAACAAAACCCTGTCCGTCCCTAATCAAGGGACGCATCTCCGACCTAATGCGTCGAGAGTGGTCCAACCGTTGGAAACGCTCCAAGACGTGTCGACAAACCAAATACTGGTTTCCTGACCGTAATCCCCGTCAAACAACTAATCTGCTAAAACACGGCAGGATCAACACTGGCCTCTTTATCCAGTTCTTCACCGGCTTTAACTGGCTGTCATACCA
>LR137876.1:0-26719 GCA_900659605.1 Tisbe holothuriae | reverse complement strand
CACCAGTTCCGGCCGGAGACGAGGTAGGCGGGGCCGTGGAGGGAGCAGTTCTCGCAGTAGCCAACGGCGTTGGACTTCAGGACATGACGGAGCTAAAGAAACCATGTAACTTTAACAATCTTTAAATAATCGGATTAGAAAGAGCTGATGTTACGAAAAAAAGGTATTAATGTAAATATATGCAGGCTCACAGTATCATGTTTAATCAGGAACTCTATAATGTAATATGCATATTGAGCGCAAGCTCGTAGCGGAATCATAATTAGCGTGCGAGACTTCCATGCAACCCCTGACGGGGTTTGAATCCCGGACCCGGATATTTCCCTTGGGCGCGGCCTATTGCAATGAACCTGAAAAGGTAGTGCCCTAAAATATATAAGAAGGGATGCGTACCAAATATTTTTTTTAAAATGCTTATTATACCTCATTAAATGCTGCTTAAATCATTGCATACCTTACAGTTACGACTGGTATACTGTGTACATTGTATTATTTCTCAACCAAGCCCTACCCTTCCTCCTTCTTTCTCATAATGATTGTCCTCATTTTGCTCATTTGGTTCTTCTGCATCTGATGCAAACGCCTCTTTTGTAGTTTCAGCTGGAATGCTCTCAATGTCTGTGACACTTTCCAAGTCATTCTCGGTTGTTACAGGTTCAGGACCTCTTTGTTCAATCATAGCAGCTGCTGACAATTATACTCAAAATTACTGCAACACTGTTTTCTAGGTTATTTTGTTTCAATGTTGTATGTGACCTATTGGTAATTTTACGGTCTACAAAAACTATTGATTATACTTGTTTATTGATATACATTTCAGTTGGACATGTACTTAGAACGAATCCCTTAGTACTTGTTATTCATAGCCCCAAAATAGTTTGTCTCCTTAATATGTCCCGTTTAATAATACCGTCTAACAGATAATTGGTTAGTGCAGTCGTCTATTTAGACATATTATTAGTTCTTTTGATGCTGATAAAATAGACAACGGCAAGCTCAAAGTACAAAGTTAATATTGAGTATTTATTTTCATTTTAGAGCACAGAATGCATATTGACAGTGTGGCGCGTCTGAGGTTTTGAGGTAATAGACGTAGAAAATGTTCCTGTCTTGATCTTCGCAGGTTCGGACTTTGCCTTTAAAAGACATCTCGCATTCAATCTCCCAATGGAAACAGAATCTGAAAATAGGAAGTTATTATATCATCTCAAATTTGAAATATTTTCTCGCCCTCTGATTGGCCATTTCTAATCAAAACAAAGCAATGGACCAATCAGGACATGATAACAAAGCCACATGACATAATAAACCAACAGTGTACCAATAAGATGCTGCATTTAAAAAAAAATTAAGCCCGCTAACAAAGTGCTATTGGTCTATTACACAGTGAGCAAGTAGCGTTGCGTTTTTATTTTTAATAAGCAGGAAATAAACTTAAACATTGACGGCCAACGCCGGGTACAGAATGGGCCCAATGCGGCTGTCCAAATAATAAGAGTGTCCCCGCCCAAAATTGTAAGTCTTCAGAAGAGCCAACAAAGACTTTTAACGTATGTTTTAGCTCCATACTGATACTATAAAAGGTGCATATTGTGTTAAAACTCTTTCGAATGCTTATTTCAAGCTCTTTATAGAATTAGAACAAAGTAATTTGGCACCCTTTGCTTCTCATCATTTGGACAGCTGAATGTAACTCACTTTCTCTCCAATGTCCCTTCACTAATCAAGGGATGATTTCCATCCATCCAGGCCACCTTTGACGTCCCACACGTCTCCCGGCCAGGCGGAGTTGTCGGCATGTACGTGCCTGCATCCCCGTCAAACCGGTACCAGCCGTCCTGCAGCCCACGCCCTGTCGGTTTGATGTACTGGTCACAGTGGTATCCGAGTTTGGCCACAGTGGGCATGTTCTGGGCTTCAATGTTACGCCAGGCGTCTGTTAGCAGTGTATACTCCTTGCAAGGCGTGTTGTCCCAAACCGCACCATTTGGTACATTTGTCTGAGATTCTACAGATTCTGTAGTTGTCATATCTGTGGTTGTCTTTATTGTATCATCGGTCACATTTGCCTCGCTGCTTGTTTTCCATTCCAAGTCATGCTCTTCTTTTCTATTCATCACAAATATGGCGACATCGACCACTATTATAAGTCCAATCCCAAATATGGTTGCCAAAACTATCGCAATATTAGTCCTCGTAGAATACATTTTCTAAACTGTTTATGCGTAAACTGAGTGTGTCATGTTTCTAAAGAAAGCATTGGTCAATATAATAATTGCGGAGAGGAATAGGTTTTAATGGCGAATATAGTGGTATACGTACATTTATATTTACATTTCCTAAGCAAAATAGTAATAATTGAACCCATTAAAGCGTTTATTTGTGGTCTTTCCTCTTTTAAATCAATCTATTTTTGGAACTATAGCTTATTACTCTAGTAGTTAGTAACTTACTTTTTCTGGACAACCATGAATATTATCTCTTTACAAATGTAAAATTAGCGTGAGAATTATTTCTACTTCTTTTATTCTTTTTATTGGTGAGTTTTAATGAAGGCAAATTAAACAGGGTCGAACTGCCAATTCAGTTTTTATATTGTGTCTGCTTTTGTTACATCCATAACAAACTGTTAAGCTTATATTTTTTGTGAATTAACAAGTGCAAAGTTTTTAAGTTACATAAATATTCCCCTGAATAATAATATAAAAATAGGGGGCTAAAAGGGCTATAGCTCATTTTCTCTAGTAAATGATTACAGTGCAGTGACTACTTTCGTTGAATATATACAGGTATGATTTATATTTCAAGCAATTACTCCTAATACGCAAAAAAATACGCGCTTACACTCAGGCATGTTTTTTACACGCACACACTCTACTATAGTGAGTGGTCGCACTTTCTTTTAAATATTTGCTATGCATCCCTCTTTATATTTTAGGGCACTAGCCTTTCAGGTTCGTTGCAATAGAATGCCGTAAACACATTTTTCATCATCTTGCAGCTGAGTGAGAATCAAACCTGCCATCTCTCAGGCCACAGGGACAAGCAACTTGCGGCCACGCTTATACTTAGATATGCTTTGACCACCAGTACTCTTGCAAGATTGCTTTCTCATAATGGTCAACAGGAATATATCGTATAATAGGAATCCAATACTTAGCGAGTTTTACGGTTTACAATGTGCGTTGTTAAAACGTTAGGAGTCATTAATTTGCTCAGAACATTCCCAATTATAAAATAACCGTTATGCTTAATGGGCTTGTCCTTCTACTAATGACAATTACTGAGTGACGTGCTTTCTTTTTCTTGGCACTTCTATTTTATTAGAGTTAATTGCCTCACTGATTCTAGCATTTGATAAAATGAAATCCCACTTAATCAGCGTAATTAATGCAAAATCTATTCCTGCAAATCATTACTCAATATATTGTGAATTAATTGCTCTTGTACCTAAATCTAGTTCCTTTTAGCTGCGTAGTTAAAGGAACTACCTAAATCTACGACGTGTTCCAGAGTCTATTTGAAATTAACCATGTTTCAAGTCTACGAATTATTTCTAAGACTTCTTTTATTCTTTTTATTGGTGAGCGTATCGAGCTGTTCTTCCTGTGGCAGCAGTGAATCCATAAGTATTATTGATGGTAGATCAAATTCTATTTCTTCGACTGAGGATTCCGATCAGGAATGCTCCGTTGTGTTGAACACAAAGCCATCAAAGGTTGAACAAGTGCCTAGTAAGGACGCAATACATAATAAATGACTTAAGATACTATTAATGAGTGCATGCAAGTATCAAGTCGTAACTGCCAATCTCTTGGCTTGTATTTCGTATCAACGATTATTGTACAATCGTCGGCTATACTGTAGAACCGACGAGATATCATTAGATGCCAAATTTTATCCTAGAGCTAGGACATACTTTTGGGTATTTGAAACTTTGTCTCATGACTTGGACTTATCCTCGAATACTTCATAAATGGGTTAAATTTTTAACTCGGGCACTGGGTCCAAGAATACAATTTTAGAAGTAATTTGCAATTTACCAAACTTTTAGCTCTTTAAACTGGCGGTATATTCATTATTTATGGAAGAGACCCACGTACCTATGGTATGGACTAAATCCGAGCGATATAGTTTAACCATTTCTAATCGGACACAGTCACAGTTTTTACCTTTAGAATGGCGTTGGACATCCTTTTGGTCTCAATGTTCCCGAACATGTGGCATGGGAATCAAAGTTCGGACCCGGTTATGTCACATGAACGGGACTACAAAAGTGGATTCTACTAAATGTGGGGTTGGATCAACTGTGCTGAAGCAAAAATGTATGAAGAAGGAGTGTGACCGTAAGTTAAACGTATGGGTAAAGTGTATTTCTTACATGTAATATGGAACAAGTTCATGTACCCAAAGTAACGTTCAGACTTTAAGAAAAAAGTTCATTGAAAACACAAATAAAAAGCGTATTTCTATAACTAGCCCCGGTTCCTGGCCAATGGGGCGCGTGGACTAATGTGACCGCTTGCATTCAAGAGACTGGTTTCATCCACAGAGTCCGATTTTGCGACAATCCAAATCCGAAAAATGGCGGGAAAGATTGCTCAGTTAACGGAGACTTTGGAAGAGATAAAATTCTCTGTAAAGGTGAAAGTAAATAATGACGTAAGCATTCCTGAATATGCATTAAACAATTAATAAGACTTGAGGCGGTTTAAGACTATTCAATGTGTACTTATATCTACTTTTATTGAGACTATTGTAAAAACTTAATCATTATGTTTCATGATTTTGCTTTAATATATTAATGCCATATTAGTTGATGGTTCCTGGAGTCCTTGGGTTGAGTCTGGAATCTGCTCCAAGGTTTGCGGCAGCGGTGAAATGAAACGGACTCGAAAATGCTCAAATCCCCAGCCGAGAAACAGAGGCGCATATTGCCCTGGACCAGATTTTGATTACGTTTACTGTAACACTCAGGTAAAGCCAACTGGTTGAGCCAGTAAAGCATGCCAAATTACTGAGCTAAACATAGTAGTAACCTATATGCTATCAATGGTTCTATGTTTCTAATAACTGACTGTATTTAAACATCGTGAAAAGGTTTTACTAATAGCATTACTTGTAATGTCAAAAATATTGTTCACAATAATATATACGAGAATCTTCTGGGTCACTATTTCCCTCATATAAATTTTTCCTAGGCCTGTTGCAACTCTGGGTGGAGCTACTACATTGGATCCCACAAGTGCTACCGGTATATCAGCAGCTCAAACTATTTCCATAATCACGATTCCACGTGCCGAAGCTGGGGTGCGCAGCTTGTGGTCTACGCCACTCCAGGGGAGGAGAGCCACGTACATGCTTGTGAGTTTAATACATACGTAGATTCTTAAAACAGAGATATTTGGCCCATTGACACAATAATTATAAAATAACTCCATTCAAATGCTAGAACTATTTCATCGGATTGTTGTGTGGTTTTAAATAAACTAAAAACAAAGGGTCTCATTCATTATAAGGATATAATTTGTTAAGTTATTTTTATGGGCGGACGTGGTAGCCGTGATAGCAAGTTGCTCGTTCCTGCAGCAACCCAGGAGGTCGCGGGTTCAAATCCCCCCTGCGGCACTTGAGCTTTCATGCTGTTTGATAAATGAACCAAAGGTTAGTACTAGCCCTGCCAAACACCAGGGATGATCCAGCAAATTTTTTAAGTTATTTTTAGTTCATCATTAAATTCATCATAAATCTAAATGCCCTTAGACGTCGCTAGAGGCCGAGATTTCGTGATTGGCTTACGCGAAAACAATTGGTACGACGGGACTCCGATGTATTACTCAAGATGGGCCAGCAAACAGCCTGATGGTGTCGATGGCTCGAGCTGTGGCGCACAGTAAGGAGCCAGTTATACTATTCAGATATTGATAGGCATTTCTGATTTTCTGGGCCATAGACCAATGACAATTCATTCCCGCGCTTGAATTTAAAAACATTTTCTCAGCATCCAATTGACCATCTCCAATGAAAACAAAGCCATTGGTCAATCAGAAGCATTATAGAGAGAGTTACAGTCATGACACAATAATAAACAGACCATCAGAGCAGAGAAATATTTCAAATTCGAGCGCGGGAATGAAGTGTCATCGGTCTATATAATAATTATTTTTGTCAGATGGTCTGACTTCAATGGATGGGACGACTACCCTTGTTATGAGATGACACTTGGTGCAGTGTGTCAAAAAGGATATAACAGGCCGTGAGAGGCAAACATGCAAAGGACATCCCAGCCTATTCGAACATTAATTCATATACATATATTTATACATTACTAAACTTAAAATAAATTCCAATCAAATAATATTGCCTAATTATTCTCATTTCCATGACTTGGTGGGAACTTAGATAAAAAATCTATGTACAGCTTGAGGCATCCTTGATTACTTTTTTGCCATACTAATTCCGAAGTATTCTGCATTGAATTTAATTGTCTTAGAGCAACATACGCGGATTGTGTTGCATTGTAGTACGCCTTGAAAATTACAAAGTAGATAATTAACACATTAAATACAATTTAGGGATCACTGATAATTATACAATTAAGAGTAAAATATGCGCGTCACTTCGATCAAGTGAATGCCAAAATGATAACTAATTGATTAATTAGTTCTAATTGTCATGACTTACTCGGTTTAAATCTCTGTACTGCTAGAAAAACATCCATTGATTAATTTTGTGCTGTAAACACCAGGCTGCTGTGGTAATTCCCTTGTGTACAGTATTGACTTAAAAGCTGCGTACTTTATATAGCTTTGTTTTGGACAAATACTAAGTAGATAATTATGCATTAAATGTCATTTTGAAGAGGACCTCTGATGATGATCCGATTTTGGAGCAAAATAAGCCGCACCAGTTGCAATGACAAAATTATTATTGTATTCAATATACATGTATTCCATGTCAGGCACGTCATATTTAAGTAAATCGATTTTACTTTCTCTACTTTTCTTTTTCTTTTCACTGATAAGATTATATGTAATCCCACGTAATGCATATATGTATAATATCACCAAAACTCTGGCATAGACTATTAAAGGGAAATATTCTGCTGCACAAGATCTAACTTATTTTAAATCCCTAAATATGTCGGTATGATATCTAAACCGAGTGGAATGCGCCCTAGTCTGGCACTGACCTCGGTGGTCTGCGTTCCGCTTCCCGGAACCCTGTACTCGGCAGTACAAATGAAAACGTTTCAGCGTGATATCTTTCTAGATAAAGTCTTTTATTGGTGATTTGGTGTTGACAAAACTCATTAAATCGCTTTACTCGGATTACCATCTTGAACGACGTCCACCACTTAGTCCGACTCTGAGTACATATTTAGTCCGAATATGTAGTTAGAGCACTAGTCCGAATTGGGGTTGTCATTAGTCCGAACTACACAGTATATCATTAGTCCGAATTTAACTTCAAGTAAGTCGGTAGTCCGAATTGGTAGTATGCACTAGTCCGACAAGACTATGTAGGGTATGCTTTAGTCCGACAGTAGAGTAATTATAAGTCCGACGGCAGGATAATCATAAGACATACAGCAGGAATTGTTAGAGCAACAATTAGTGCATTTACTATTATTATCAATGTAGATGCTCCTTGGTTTACCAAATGTGCATACATAAATATGGTATTATATTTAGAATTTTAGATACTGTTAATTCAGCATTAGAAATAGAAATATATAATTACTTAAATTTTAGATATACACTGCTATTATATGGATAAAATACTAGCAATATGAAGATAAAATAATATTATATATTAGTTTTTAATACTTATAAGCCTAAAAAATAAAATAAATCTTCTGCATAAATATTAATTATATATTGTAGGCTTAATTACAATTAAGAAGAATACATACTTATGTTTTGAATAAAATTAGTGAATACCTACTGGATTGAATTCTTCTAGAGAACATCCTCTGGGCAGTTCGGAATAGTGAATACCCTCAGAACAGATTCGGACTAATGATATACTATCATATTCGGACTAGTGAATACCCCAGGACAGATTCGGACTAATGGTATACTGATGTATTCGGTCTAGTGAACACCCAGAGGACATATTCGGACTAATGATATACTACTGTGTTCGGACTAATGCATACTAGGCCAATTTCGGACTAAATATGTACTCTTGTCGGACTAAGTAGGTTGCCTCACAGTAACAACGACAAAATTTAAAATGAGCATGGAAAGCATATGAGAATATAAATTTAAAATTGTTTTAAAAATTTCAATTGACCATCCCTTTATAAAATAGTTATGTGCTACTAATGGGTTATTTTTAGTCCCTTTAGGCTTTAGTTGAAACTAAAGAGCTTAACAATATGCATATGGACTTTATGGAGCTGGAGTTATTGGAGTACGTACGTACATCCAATATACATCACCTGTTATCGATATTTCATTTACAAGCTTTATTATTGTCTAAAGAAGTAAATGGAATTAATGGATGCAACTAAAATAGAACCTCCCAATGCAATGTACTTCAATTATACGATGATAATACATCGTCAATATTATATTGTGTAAAAATGAAGCTCTAAATTAATGTTATATCCCCTATACACTGTATATTGATAACCCCAACTCACTACCCCGGATAATCAATGCGTATAATGTTTACCCTGCAATCAAGCTTAATTGGCCACTTGGAAATTGAACCCTTAAAGCTTTGAATAGTCTTGGAACTTTTTGAGAATAGCGTTGTTACCCAATGTTCATTTCTACTGGAGTTATTATAAATATCTATCCATTTTCTAGTCATAAGATCTTGCATATTTCCCGTATCATTCATCTCTTTTGCGCACTGCTCTCATTTCCTGAACAAGAAAAAAAAAATCACCCCAATTTCCCCGATGACGTCCATCACAAGCGCTGTAAAATATCCATGAAAATATCCCAACGCAAAACACAAAACATTTCAGATTATCAGAAGCATTGGGCAAAAAAGTATTGAGCAACATTTCCGTTGTCGAAGGCCAGCAAACAGCCGCGACACACATATTTTGAGGAATTCCCCTGCTTCGTTTACCCCGTTCCTCCCCCACGGCCAAGACTGCTCAAGCAGCAGCACCTATGCTGAGAGAACGCTCCTTATATGGTCCGAACGGATGCTCAAAAGACGTTACGTGAATGGGGAAATCTCAGCCGGAGGATTAGAAAGCACTATAACAGCTACTACAAACACTACATGTGACCGGGGACGAGCTGAGCTAGGGAAAATCCCGACTCCAGCAGCCTGAAGAAGAAGAAAAGAAGGTGATTCGATGCCAAGGAATTTCGCTGCTAACGTAGGCCTACAGCTGATGCTTTTTTACTCGAAAATGCGTGAAAGAAATGCTACCGCTTTTACCTTTTTACTACAAAGAAAAGCCACTAGCCCACTACTATGACCTGGGAAACGGATGATAATGCTTGGGCCGGCTGAGGTGACCTGTGCTCTACACGGTTACTCAAAAGAAAGTTTGCAAAAGTTGTAGCACATGATCTTGTGCAATGGATCAATTACAAGCTTTTATTTTTAGTTGCGTCACTTAAGTTACTTAACCTAGTACGATATTAAATATTCGTTCCCTTAGAATGCAATTTAAAAAAAGGTTGTATTATTTACAGCCCTTGTGTCTATTCTGGTGTGATTCTGGACATATTTAAAACTAGTTTAAATCAAGCTCAACACGCATATCAGGCCTTTGCTATAAGATCCGGGTCGATTAGGCTATGGAAATCCCTGCATTGGAGACAAAGTCGACTTGGTGAATCATCGACTCCAAAAAAACTCTTTTTTACAGTAGCCCCATGCGGAGCGTTTTAGGGGGAAAACCTTTAGAACGCAAGAGAGAACTTTTCTCATCAACTCTTTGTCTCCAATTGACGCCATTTAAGAAAAACAGAGATCACGCGGAATTCAGAAACGGGGGACTTTCCCAAGAGACGTCTTGAAAAGAATGTTCAAGTCCGTATTCGGGCATCATATAGCGTACTACAATTGGCAAAAAGTGAACATGATAGTAGCGCTTGTAGTAATTTCCGAGTTTCGATGACTAAGCCATGAAGGAGAAAGCAACCTCCTCCTCGGCCTCTTGCCTACAGCGTGTGGGTGTGCGAGCTGCAAAGGACGGCTAATGTGGAGAAAGCAGTGGCATAGCTGCCTGACTCAAATGCAAAATCAGTATAGACTTCAACACACAAGGTGCAGGAACTAGAAATTAATCAGTTTATCGGACCAAACAAAGTTAAATTCGTCGACAATCATGTCTTCGATTGTGACCATGACTGAGTTGACGCGATCGGCGGACTCTGGCGTCATGGAGGCGTCCATGACCTCGTCGGCTGCCTCGGAGCAGACCGCATCCCCACTCAGGCTGTCCCTGAGAGACACCACAAACACACAACAGAGCAGCGAGAAGCAGACAGAGGGGGACACAAAGCCGGAGACGGTTTCACCGGGCATGGCTGATAGTGGTATTTGCCAAGATCTACGGCAGCTCTCACTTAGTCAGGAACAGCAACAACAGCAGCAACCTTCCGCGCAGGCGTGGCAGGAGTACTATGAACAGGACGAGGACGGTGACGTCCAGCTGCATCTGGCCATCGCTTCCGGCTACACCGAGGTCGTGTTCGCGCTCATCCGGATGGCGCCACACCCGGACTTCCTCAACATTCAAAACCACGGCACGCGCTACTCTCCACTTCACATTGCAGTGTTGCAGAATCAGCCGGCTGTGGTGCGTCGGTTGGTGGTTGCAGGAGCGAGGTTGGACGTCCGGGACAGGGAAGGGAACACGCCGTTGCATCTGGCAGCAAGGCGGGGCAATGTTGAGTGTGGCGAGGCCCTTCTCAAGCCGGTCAGTGTTCAGGAGCTAGCAGAGGCAGATCAGCAGGCAAGGGTGCTCAGCCAGTTGCCGGTGGATGTGCTCGACCTGGCCAACTCTGCTGGAGAGCACTGCTCCCACCTGGCCGCTATGGGCGGCCACGCCCACTTCTTGCGCTTCCTCTGCTGGCAGAACGCTGACCTGAACGCGGGCGATGGACGAGGCGGACGCACCCCTCTTCATTTTGCGGTCGGCGCACGGAACATGGCCGTCATCCAGTGCCTTGTGGAACCCCGTCCTGCCGGTTGCGGCGTCGGTGCTAACCTCGTGGACTGGTACGGCCGGACCGCCTACCAGCTCGCCCTGCTGAACGGCGCTCCCGAGATCGCCCACTTCCTCGCGCGGCGTGTCGTCGGCTGCGATACGACGGCGCCGGAGGAGGATCTGGAAGACCTCGAAGATGATGAAGATCTACGAGCGGCGTCACTCTTGCTGAATTCCAGTGCATGATTAAACAAGCCATGATTCATTAAGTTATGATATAACTGATACAAAATATGTTCGCCAATCAAAGGAAATACATTTTATATACGTGATAAATTATTGAAATAATCGCAAAGTGCGCCTTTGAATATTTTTATTCAAAATTTACTGTGCGGTTTTCGGGGCTTCGGGCGCCATTTTTACGCTGGATGATATATTCGCATTTAGACGTTTTTCAAATTTGCCGCTCTCCGCTAGGGTTGCTTCAAACAGCACGCATAAAAAGAAGAAGCGGAGATGAACAAAGTTTGTTTATTAACTTTGCAATTATAAAATCATCTTTTGACTTTTTAGTATGTCTGCATTATAATTACGGGATAAATTTGACCTTGAGATGTATTGGGGAATGCTGTAAATATAAAGACCCCTTTCCATACAATTTCATGTGCCTGTCGTCCCTGAGTTGAAAACACGTCGCTCGGCTTTCCTTGCATTCCCTCAGCGGCCTCAGCCAGGCAAGTCAGCAGCATTGAAAAAAAACCTCAACGTTTGCATCCAAGTGAAGTTCTAAAAAAAACAGATTTGTGGCCTTTTTGGGAGTGTTTTAAGAGCCTTCGTTGGCCTTGTTTCGATCCCCTCCGAGTGTCGTTTTAAGAGCCTTCACGATGCCTCGCGTGATGATCAAGGGCGGCGTGTGGAAGAACACGGAGGACGAGATCCTCAAGGCCGCCGTCATGAAGTACGGAAAGAACCAGTGGTCGAGGATCGCATCACTGCTACACAGGAAGTCGGCTAAGCAGTGCAAGGCCAGGTAGGAAGACTAAACGTAACCCTCTCAATGATCTCCCCTAAGTGAGTGTTTTCCTGTTTGCAGGTGGTTTGAGTGGCTCGACCCTTCCATCAAGAAGACCGAGTGGGCGAGGGAGGAGGACGAGAAGCTGCTCCACCTGGCAAAGCTCATGCCCACGCAGTGGAGGACGATCGCGCCCATCGTGGGAAGGACGGCGGCACAGTGTCTGGAGAGGTAAGAGAATCAACATTCTTTAAAAGAATCGTGTTGTAATGAGTCCTTTTGATCTCAGGTACGAGTATCTGTTGGATCAGGCCCAGAAGAAGGAGGAGGGAATTGACCACGATGAGGCGTCGGATCCAAGGAAGCTCAAGCCGGGGGAGATTGATCCCAACCCAGAGACAAAGCCGGCGAGGCCAGATCCACAGGTACGGATAATAAAATCAATTTAATTATCTTTATACCAATGTCAATGTTTAGGTAATGGTTGGCAAACTGGTTCAAGGAATGTCATTGGAGAAAAAGTAGATTAGATGATCAAACTGAGCTTTAAAATGACTCCGACTGTGATATATTTTAACTCAAATATAGAAATACTAACTGAAGCATCCGCTTTTAAGCGACTTATTACGCCATTTTACTACTTACTTTACAAATAAACATATTTTTCTAGGACATGGATGAAGACGAGCTGGAAATGTTATCCGAGGCTCGTGCTCGCCTCGCCAACACCCAGGGCAAGAAAGCGAAACGCAAGGCCAGGGAGAAGCAGCTCGAAGAAGCTCGCCGTCTGGCCGCGCTCCAAAAGCGCAGAGAACTGCGCGCTGCCGGCATCGGCGGACGTCGCCTCGTCCGCGTCAAGAAGGGACAGATCAACTACAACGAGGAGATCCCCTTCAAGAAGGACCCAGCTCCCGGCTTCTACAACACGGCCGAGGAAGAGCTGGAAGCGGGCGACCGCCGCATGGGCGGCATGCGCATGCATCAGCTCGAGGAGAAGCGTCGCGACGAGGAGGAGGCGAGGAACCGCAAGAAGGACAAGGACAAGATGAAGAACAAGAAGGAGAACTCGATCCCGAACGCCATGCTCAACAATGAAGAGCCCGCGAGGAAAAGGTCAAAGCTTGTGCTGCCGGAGCCGCAGATCTCAGACCTCGAAATGGACTCCATTGTGAAGCTGGGCAAGGCAAGTGAGGCGGCTAGAGAGGCCGTTACTGACGGAGACAAGCCCTCGGACGCACTCCTGGCAGACTACGCAGTCACGCCAAACACTGCGTTGCGTACACCGCGGACACCCATGGCCGCACAGGACAAGATCCTGCAGGAAGCGCAGAACATCATGGCGCTCAACAATGTGGACACGCCTCTCAAGGGAGGGGAGAACACGACTCTGCAAGAGGGCGGCGGAGACTTTGGAGGCATGACTCCGAACGCGGAGGCGCTGCGTACGCCTAACACGGTCATGACAACGCCGTTCAGGACCAAGGACGGTCAGGTCGGTCTGACCCCTGGTCGCACTCCAGGATCAGTTGCAGGCAGCGTTGACGGCGGCGCCCCAGGACAGACCCCCATTCGAGACAAGCTCGCCATCAACCCCGAAGAGGGTGTGGACGCATCCGTCTCGGACAAGTACTACCAACGCGAGATGAAGGAGTCTCTCAAGATGGGCTTGTCCTCGCTGCCGGCGCCCAAGAACGACTTCGAGATCGTCGTGCCGGAGGAGGACGAGGTTGAAATGGTCGATGACGACAACACGTTCATCGAGGATCAGGCTGACGTTGACCAGCTGACGGAGGAAGAGTTTAACAGAAGGCGTGAGCAGGAGTTCAAGCGCCGGTCACAGGCCATCCAACGCAACCTGCCGAGGCCGCTCGACATGAACGAAGCAGTGCTCCGCCCGCTCAACTCGAACCCCCCGCTGACCGGCCTCCAACGCGCTGACGAGCTAATCAAGCGTGAGGTGATCATCATGCTCAACTATGACAAACTGGAGACCCCGACGCCGGCCCAGATGGGCGAGGGCAAGAAGGGTGGCAAGGGTGAGAAGGCGATTGTGAACGAGCAGGCGCACAGGCAGTTCTTGGCCAAGCATCCGTATCAGACTTTCGACGATGAGGACATTGCCGCGGCCAAGGAGCTGCTCAAGAAGGAGATGGAGACGGTGAAGGAGGGGATGAACCACGGCGATGTCACGTTGGAGACGTACTCGAAGCAATGGGAGGATTGTCTAAACCAGGTTAGTGATTTAATAACAGTGAAATTTACATTATGCTCTAAATATGCATTTTCAGGTGGTGTATCTCCCGTCCGAGAGTCGCTATACCCGAGTCAACGCTGCGACGAAGAAAGAGAGGATCGATTCGCATAAGATGAAGTTGGAGCAAAACAGGTAAGATCGATTTAACCCTTCAAATGCTCTGATCTTAACACGTATCTGTTTTCAGGGCGCACATGACAAAGGAAGCCAAGCGCGCCGCCAAAATCGAGAAGAAGCTCCGCGTGCTCACCGGCGGCTACCAAGCCCGCGCTCAGGGCCTCATCAAACAGGTGCACGACCTGGGCGAGCAGATCGAGCAAGCGCGTCTTGAGCTCTCCACGTTCAGCTTCCTGAAGAACCTCGAGGCGACGGCGATCCCCAAGCGGATGCAGTCGCTGACGGAGGACGTGAACCGGCAGGAGGAGCGGGAACGGGAGCTGCAGAAGAGGTTCCAGGAGGTGAACTACGAGTTGCAGCAGATGCAGCCTCTGGATTAATGAGGATTTCAAAATTTATTGTTCTTATATAGTGTGTAATGTGACAAATCAATAAATATGCGGATATCAAGGAATCACTTACAGCTATCGACATAATAGTCGAGTCATAATTGTATTTTTATCAAATAGTATATTGTGGTTTCTATTGCCATGAAGGACAGTCAGCAGTCGGGGACAATTCCCCTTGATCCTGCTTGACATGTATATTGGTGCTCATTTTCAGACATTTTGTGTTGTTAGTTTCTTTTTTCATATTGACGAGATTGGTTAGAAAATTGCTAAAAGCCATTTACTACGTACCTGAGCGATTCAAAAGTTTCCTGAACGATTGTTGATCTTAATACGATTGGAGGTCCCGGGCACCATAGGAGCTCTAAAAGGAGTTTAATCGTCTTGTGCTTCCGATATAATCATTCCATAATTACCCAGCATCATTGAGCAATTCTTTAATCCAGATACTGCTCCGATTGAATGGGGTCTTATAATGGAAAAGTAGTCTACCCCGTCCAGCTTGAGCAATGAGCACATGTTCACTTTTGACATGGCAAACACCTCGCAATCCGGATTTCTAATATTATTGAATACAACTCTGTTAATAGGTTGTAAATCATGTTTTTCTTACTGTTGGCAATGCAATCTACATTCACTCGCGTCATTGACGGCCCCCGTTTTGACTATTAACTGGCCTTGGTTGGTGAAATCGACAGTATTTTCACACAATACTAAGAATAGAAAGGCATCTTATTGGACAAAAATAATAATAATAGTAGTTATTGTCGCACCAGGAGATTCTCTCTCACAAATAAGTCCAGATGCAGTGGAAAAAAGAATGTTGTCAATTAAAGACCAATCAATGCTGGTTGAAACTACATTCATCATTGTTTCAACTGAAACATGTTTTATACATCACATTTAGATGTCATGATTTTTGTTAATCAATATATTTTACCAATCATGTAGGATGGGGCCAATGTGCCTCCTTCATCGAGGAAATGTAATAAGAAGCCTTCTAGAAATTCTTGCTCTTGTAATGTGTCCAACCTTAGCACAGTTGCATTCATATTACTACAGACGGTAGTTGCATTTTGTTCGGTAAAGACTGCTGTGTTATTAATCCAATATTTACTCCGACCAAAGGAAAGCCATCCATTTGAATCCAAATTGAATGCTGTAAAAAAGTACATGTCATTCACCAACAGTGTCTCAAGTAAGAAAGAAAAGTAACCTGTGTTACAGTCAAACTGACAAGCAGCCTTTGCAGTATTCTTGCTACAGTACCGGTCATTAAACTGCCGGGGCTGGGTCGTTCTGTACACGCTACAAAGATCCCCATTATCATTCCAGACCATGTTAAACCAGGATTCGCTGCTAAAATCCGTATATGATGTTCCGTCAGCCCACACCAGCTCTTGGGCTAACTCAGTTTGGGTTATTGGTGCGCCAATTACTCCTTTGGGATTGAGCAGTCCGGTCCAAAAGTCATTTCCAAAGTTCGTACCTGAAGTTACTCAATAAAGATAAAGATAGGACAGATTGAGTGCAGTCAATTAATACCCATGACAACCATTCTCTCCGTATCTGATTGGCTGTGTTGGGTTATTGGAGTTGCACCTTGAGACTGGCAGGTTTGCAAGGCATTGTAGAATGACAATGCATTGGCTGTTGAATTCCAAAAGTAGCGGTTGGAACCAGGGACCTAGAAAGTCAATCCTGTATGTAACATAATTGAGGATATAATTAATATGAGAGCAACCTGTTCATCTGGATTGTAGTCTGTTGGAATAGGAATTCGGACATTGTTTGGACAGTTGGCTCCTAAGAATTAAAAAGATCAAACTTTAAAATTTAAAGTTTGATCTTTTTAATCTATCTATTTAAAGTTTAAATAGATTATAACAGATCAATAAAATTCAATATTTTACCTTGACAAAAATTGAGGAGCATTAGAGGTAGAAAAACAAATTGAATACAAATCATGGTGTGTTAATGTGTAACTGACATAAAATCCTCTCACAATGACAATTTAGAACATTATAGCAAAATATTACAAATAGGTATTGCAAAACCAATTATGCCTTTGAAAACTACATTGCACATGAGGTACAGACAGAATTTTTTGACATATTTTGCATGTGCAATATTTAGGAGCAAGATGAATTTATGTTTTATTCAATGAAAAGAGTACTATTGAAAGAGTACAGCCATGTAATGTTTCTAAGAGTACAGCAAACCAATCCGTACAGTTTGTTCAAAAAGAATCATCACAAAAAATTAAAGATATTTAACAACTTAGTTTTTAAATTAATAAACACATTTTCCTTATTTAAACCCGATGATTAAAACATTAATTTATTTTAAGTAATTCTGGAAGTCAAGTAAATAAAACTTTTTCGATCAGGGGGTTCTTTCAATAATATTTTATTTATCCTTCAAAAACTTGTTAGAACTACAATAGTTAATTATAAATTGCGTTGATGTTAACAATATTCTTCTGATATTTCTCACAGCCTACGAAAGAACAGAAAACAATCTTCCCTGTACGCTTAGTTCACGAATATAGGGCATTTAAAACATTGGGCTCGAAATGACTAGTAACTTGATATGTTAAGCCCAAGTCTAATGAATAGGAAATAGGATTTAAATGAACACTTTTATAATGTGGAACAATGGGATGCGGAACCCAACATTTTTTTTATAATTTCAGACTTGATATTTTTAACATTCATTTTCTCCACCATCGATATGCATTGAAGTGATAAAAGTTGTTGTTGCATTGTTTAATTATTCCTCGGACGCTGCAATCTCGGCGAAAACGACCCACTGAGGTTTGAATCCGAGCTGTACGGGGAGCTGGACGACACCGCCCCTACCGGCAACAACTGCGGCTGCAACGGTTTCCCGAACGAGGAAACCGACTTGGTCTTGGACCGCAGGACGTCCTCGGACGACGACGCGGCGCGCAGGTGCGAGGATGTGAACTGCTGCTGATGGTCGTCGTCGTCGTCATCGTCGTCAGCCTCGTTGCCGAGGCTGCTGCGGTTGCCGGCGTTGTTGGTGTCGCTGTTGTAGTAGAAGATGCCCTCGGTGCCGGCGAGAGGGTTGCTGATGGTGTGTGCTTGGTCATTGTCAGACTCCATAGCTGAAAATAGTTAATTGCATTAATATTATAGAACATATATTAAATTCGTCAAAACTTACCATATCCTACACGCAGTTGTGGTCCATTCAGCCCGCCCTCCATGTAGTAGTGCGGTCTCATACCACTGTTATTAGCCGGGCTCATGGTCTTCAGCGGCTGCACTGACGGCATCCCGTAATGCTCAGACGGGTTCTCGTAGATCTCCACTTGTTGACCGTGCGCGCCCATCGCCCGGGAAGGCGTGGGCGTGAATAGGTGCGGCAGTGCGGGCGGAGGGTGCATGCGGCTGCTGATGTTGGCGTGGCGCTGCTGAGTGGCTGGGCTGCTGTTGCTGAGCAGGCTGTTGTTGTTGCTGCTCGTGTTGAGGAGGGAGTTCGAGCCGGACTGAAAAATGGAGATACACAGAGATTGTGACTTGGACTCTGAAGTTGGTGGTTGCTGCATAAGCCTATCTTTATATCCTGAGAGTCTCAGTGCACTTCGTTTGGTCGCCCGAGGAACAAAACTCCATTTACTTCCCCCTCATCTTCTTACTTTCCTTCTTCCTCCCTTCCAGCTCTCTTTTCCCTCCTTGATTTGAGGGGGAATCTACACACGCTGGCTATGCCTGGATGCTTTCTCCTCAAGAGGCCAAGAGTGTATATACTTGTTGTAGCAGAAAAAGAGGGAAATAAGATCCTAACGGTTATATGCGTACATTTGCTTCCTCTTAAGCATTAAGGCAGCAGCTAAGACTCCTACTTGTAAATGCAAATTGGGTTCTTCTTCTCCTCCCTTCTATTTTTCTGCCCTCTTTCACTCTCATTCGTGTGAGACCAAAACGGAAGGAAGGAGGCTCATTGACTAGATCTAACCAGACCACAGCAATAAGGAAGTAATGATCGAATCATTGCATGATATAACTTTGACCAACCTGCTTCCTCCTCGACATTGGCGTGCCGGCCACGGGCGAGTCCATGCCGCCGATGGACGGTGGGGGACCCTCTGGCGGTGGTGGGAAGATGTCAGACCAGTTAGGGACGTATCCCACCCTGTGGCTATTGTTATTCTCTCCAGCACTCGATCCAGAGCTTCCGACCGTATTCGTATGCGATGACCTGTTGAGATCTGATGGGCTCTTCTGATGCAAAGAATCGCTACCACCTGAGCTAGAAGTTGTTCTGTGCGACAAGAAGTCCTGATGCTGTTGAGACGCGGTCATGTCGTTTTGCGGCAGTGACATGAACGTATTTCCACCCATAGTCCGGACCTTGTTCTGCATGGCAAGGGTTGTGGTCGCGTACGGGGCGGGGTCAGAATGCTGGGTGGTCCGCATCGGGGTCATCACCTCACCGACTTCAGCGTACAACCCTTGTCCTTGGTCATCATCGTAGCCCATTGCCTTCATGGGCGATTCCAGTGTTCCCTTCCAGGTCCCGTTGATCCAGATGCTGTCCCCAGCAGTGTTCTGGCGGATGCCTTCATAGTGTCGCTCGGAGTCTGCCAGAGCCTTCCTCCGAGAGACGGACCATTGCTGCCGGTAGAAGATGATTCCTCCGAAGAGGGCGAGCATGAAGAAGAGGATTCCTCCGAGCAGTGCCAGAAACCATGTCTCAGACACAAGGTCAGTGTCCTCCCGGCCACCTTCAAGGGACACCACAGAGAACTTTGCCAGAGCTGGGTCCATTCTAAAGTTGGTCGGTGCTGAGAACGGGCCTAGTCCCGCATTGGTGAAGGCACACGCCCTCACACTGTAGTCCTCGTTCAGGCTCAGGTTGGCCAGAACAAAGCTGGTGGTTGTGGCATTCAGAGTGATGTTGGAGTGGAACGCTGAGCCGTTGCCCTTGACATGGACCTGATAACCGAGGAGGACTCCGTTTCGGTGCTGTGGCGGTGGCGGGGCCCACTTGAGCTCAGCACTTGTGGCATTGATGAGGGATGCAATGAGTCCACTGGGTGGGGCTGAAGGGGCATCTTCCAACGTCTGCACGTGCAGGGAGTTGCTCGGTTGACCCTCCATCTTCCTGAAGAATGGCATGAGGAACACTTCATACTCGGTGAACTTTCTCAAATTCGAGATGACGTGGCTGTCCGCACCGCTGTTGTCCTCATCACTCCGCATGACCGTCTTCATGTTGAAGTTCTGACTGCCGCCGCTCATGTCCCGGAAGCGGACAAAGAACCCCTCAACATAGGGTGAGTCTGTGAGGAGCTTCCAGCTGACGCGGATGCTGGTGGAGCTGATGGCCTCAATGCTTGTGAGCTCCAAGACTCGGCTCATGAGCACGTCCACCACGGCGTCCATGTCCTGAAGCGCCTGCTCAGACTCATCAGCATCGCCCATACCAAGTGTTCGCACACGCTCACTCATCGGGGATGGAGGGCTGAGTCCATGACCATTCTCGGCGCGGACCAGGAACACGTAGCTCGTATCAGGCTTGAGGTTGGCCACGGTGTAGGTCTCTGAAGCAACACGGTGGGCTACAGTAGTCCACCCAGTCTCCAGATCAGAAGAGAAGCTCTCAATGGTATACCCGATAAGTAGTGAAGATACGGGTTTGTGCTCTTCAGTACCACGCCGCCAAGAGATTGTGATAGACGTAGCGCGTCTGTCAACAATCCTCGGTTTGGAGGCGGGTGCCGGGAAGGTGGACGGGTCGGGTGTCTTGTGGAAGATGATGTTGGGGTTCTTGGGGTCGTCCACGGACAGGGAGGCGGACCAGGACGTCTCACCAGACTCGGAGATGGCTGTGCAAGTGTATAGGGCGGTGTCGGACGGGCGGAGATCTGAAGAATGAAATAGTATCATCATATGTACAAACTATATTGAAATAACTAGCACTCACTATCAATGACAAGCGTTCCCGACTGCTCCACCATAATCCTACTCGAACCGGCATCCTCCAACTTCTCCCCACCCTTGTACCACCGAATCTCGGGCTTGGGAGTCCCAAACGCCTGACACGGCAACACTGCAATCGTATTGACCGGCAGCGTTTGATTGGCTGGGCCCATGGCGATGATTGGCGGTGGCTGGTCCTCCAGTGCAGTGACCTCCAGGTAGGCCTTGGTCACGGACGATCCAGCAACGCTGAGCGCTGAGCAGAGGTAGAATCCGCCGTCTTCCTTACGAACGCCCTGGAAGAAATAATATGGTTGACATGAGGAATGGCTGAGTAAACAATCTTGACGGTAGTGTGGAGCATATTGGAGGTAATTGTTTTCGTTTTCTCGGCTTCCTGCTGGGTAAATACGAGGAAGCGTGCCTTGCATACTACTTTCTCCTCATTCAAGAGGAGAAGAATATACGCTTTTATTGCAAGAGCAAACACTGAAGTGCCTTCTTCTGCTGCTGCCGTATTATAGGGGGCATTTTGTTTATGTACACGAGGATGAGGGAAAATAAAGCGACGCCCTTTAATCTCTTCCTCTATTTGTGCGGCATTTTTCTCGCTTTCTACAAAAGAGAAATAAAAGATCGGGCTGTTTCTTCTTCTGACAAATCGTTTATTTTGCTCTTAACCCCATTCAAGCAGGCAGAATCATATAAGTGGAGCCTTTTTAGCCTTGTAAAGGCCGGAAAAAGGCCAAGCATAAAAACTGCACCATTTCCACGGCCGCAAAGAGGCCATTTCCGCAACGCAAAGGGTCATGTTAATATAAAAGCACGCTCTCTAACGACCCTTTCAAAGGGAGGGGAAGAAAGTGCATTTCTTTTATATCATTATTGCATTAGCCATTAAATCACCATTTACATTATTACCTGAATGGTTAACGTGCCGTCCTGAGTCACATGCATCTGGCCGTGGGTCGTGCCGGCGAACATGAGCTCCTGGCTGCCCTCCTTGGTCCAGAACACGCTCGGCGGCGGGTTTCCATCGCTCACACACTCAAACTTTGCAATGCCGTTCATCCCCACGCGCTGATCCCTCGGCTTGACGAGGAAGACGGGGTGCGCGTGCACGGACAACGCCACGTTGACCCGCACTCGGCCGACCTCGTTCTCAGCCTCGCAGATGTAGATGCCCTCGTCGGACGGCGTCGCGCGGGTGATGGTCAGCGTCCTGCTCACGCCGTGCATGTCGTTTTCGCTGATGATGTCTGCACGGGACTCTGGGATCTGTCCGTCCTCCCGGTGCCATGACACAGCCGGGGGCGGGTCGCCGCCTACGACGCATTTGAAGGAGACGTCTTCGCCGCTTTGCTCTGTGATGTCCTTGGGCTCCACCAGGAATGTGGGCTTGACTGGAAAGAGTAAGAGCGATATTATTAATGGTATTGGGCGAATTAGAGATGTTATTATCTTTTCTCCGATATACAGGGCAAGGGGAACATATACTGCATGACTGTTATGGGCATTTGCTTCTGTTATCTTTTTCTGTGCCAAGGCTAAAACGAAACTTCTGCTGTTTCTCTATCTGCACATTCAATCCAAAATGGCATTGGAGCCTGGCACTCGGAATGTAAAGGAGCAAAAGGCATTTCCAATATTATTGGGTTCCTCTTTCTCTGCAGGCAGAGAATATAAGCAGAGCTTATTACTGTTTGTACTGTAGAAAATAACCATCTTGGACTGTTGTTAGTTTTGGCAACAAACGAACAGAAACGAGAGAAAGCAGTCAGCATGATATGATGATGGTGATAGTTGTGGAAGAAGAAGAAAAATAAAGGAGCAGAAATAGGGGAAAATGTCATAATGTCGGAGTCCGGAGGGGTCTTCATGTGCACTTGCCTCCTCCCCCAAAGCCAAAGGGAAAGGTCATAATCTTCTGTAATGGTAGTGAGCAAAAGTCGGATGAAGCAATAAGAATGGTTTTTGCGATAAACTTTGCCGACGACCCTTTCTGTGGATGAAGCAACTTTCATGCAACGATGTATGAAGAGAATAAAAAGTGTAAGCCTCGTTTCAACTCGCGCTTCGTAAAGCCGCAAAAGTTTTGCTTCCGACTAAACGTTGCAGTGGATAAAAAAGATTGGGAGAAGGGAAATTTAGCGCCGCTTTTGGAACCGTATTACAATCGTTAGGGACGAAAATATAGAGCATTTTCATACAAAAGCTGAGCATAACAAGAGGAAAAATGCTGCCTTATGGCGTCCCTATATCCAGGACTTTATTCAGCGCCAGAAACGACATCCATATCTCAGTCCTCTCTCTCCCTTCCGCTCCTTTTGTTCCTCTTTATTATTATCTCAGAGACTCGCTCGATTTAACCCAGTTGGCCCAGATATTCTACCTTTTTGGCACAAAGTTGGTTTGCCTTACACTACTAACAAGTCTGCAAAAGTTTATCATATATGAATGATATCCTCGTTCCTAGGAACTACGTGGGAGTGACCCATTTACAGCACACAAGATTATTGTTTTCCATTACGAACTGACATTTCAGGCTGTTCAGCACATGCCATTTAAATGCATATCTGTATCTATATATAATGTACACCGTAGCTGTGAGTCGTTACCCAATTGCAATTCTCCACTTGCTGGAGAGCATGTCCGATGTATATTAATTACTGAAGATGGGAAATATAAACAGTAAACAGTAAACAGTATTTTAGCTATTTTCTACTGATTATCGGGCGCGGGTGGCTTTCTTGAACTGAGACTGTTTTTGAAATGTTCATAACCATAAATTATATAATTAATGCCTATATGACATCATGATGAATATAATAATGTTATTATTTTATTCTCGGGTCACATTACTCACATCTCATTTTAGATAACTACAAAAAGGTAAACCCTATTGTATTGTTAGACTACCTGTCACAGCCAGTTCAAAAAATTAGGAATTTTATGCTATAAAACTGATAATAGCATACAACTTACTTATGCGCCGTGAGCCCTCCACACGCCTTAAACAGCTCTTCATCGGTCATCTCCGAGATCGGCTTTTTGCTCTTCTTTTCCTTCTTTTCCTTCTTGGCACCGAATCCGAACCCGGCGCTGGCACAGATCTCAGCCATGTTGTTATCGGCCTCACTGTCGTCGGAGGAGTCCGATTCCGTGTCGGAATCCGAGGAGATTTTGCGTTTCTTGGTCGGGTCCTCATAAGGAGTCTCTTTTTCAACCATCTTTCCAGATTCCAACGTCGCACTGGACACAAACTGCGAGTAGAACCTCCCCCTCTCCTCCTTCTGCTCCCGCTCCCTCCTCTCCAGCGTCCGCTTCTCCTGAGACACCTCCACGCCGTCCTTGACCACGATGCCCTTGGCGGCGCTGTTGAACGCGCGCTCCCACCACTGGTCCTTGAACTCGTCGGCGGGGTCGTGGCCCATGCCCGACTGGTCGAACTTGAGAGAGGGCTTCAGGGCGGTGGTCAGGCCCTGCTGGGTCTTGCCGAGGCCGGAGCCTGGAAATGCATTTACATAGAATAAAGGGGGCCATGATAGGGATGTCAAGTCTTCTCTCACCCTGTTTCCATCCTTGTTTCTCCATCATCTTGGCTGCAAACGATCCGTAGATGGCCTCGGGGTCGCCATCGTTGAGCTTGGCAGAGAACATGATGCTCTAAGCACTGCTCGCCGTCGTCGTCGCACTTCTTGAACCACTTTGAGAAGTTGACGAACTTCACGTGGTTGGAAGAGATTTGTCTGCTGTTTTATTTGCTCTGCAGATCGCGATGGGTCACAAAAGGGACAAGAAGTCAAATAGTGAAACAAGTGGAGAAAATGCGAGAACTTATAGTAAAATGTAGTAATTAAGAAGTAAAGTAATTTTAACCCTAGCGACAGTGACATTTTTATCGAATTTAAAGGATTAATTGCTGCACAACTTTAGCTAAAATTTAACATATTATTAGCAAATATTCCTTGGCCTTGTCCTTTTCCACTTTATTTTTCTTCTAAGGCTGAGGCCGATCAGCAACCGATCATAACAAACGTTTGATCCGAGATTTCACATCTCGGTTTCCCTCCTTCACCATGTCCATGCCGGGCCCCAGCAACCCCGGCGGCAAGCCCAAGACCAAGTCCGTGTCATTCTTCTCAGGCACATCGACGGGAACATCCTCAGGACTGTCCATGGACCCGTCCACTGCCCTGCAACTGTCGACCGAGGGCGGCACCTTTGTCCTCCTCGACCTGCCCCCGACCACCGAGTTCGGCATCGATCTCTGCTCGTGGAACACTGGCGACAAGTTCAAGGGTGTCAAGATGATCCCACAGGGCGTGCATTTCATCTACTGGAGCGCGGTTTCTAAAGAGAGGTCGACCGGGCCGAGGACCGGCTTCTTTCATGAGTTTGGACGGGCAGAGCTTGTGGTCCGGAGGTATGACCCCGTCATTGAGGCCGTGGTGGACGACGTCGACGAGGTGACCAAGGAGAGAATCAGGGAGAATCTCAGAGATCTGGATGGCAATTTGGGACCGTATCCATATGATCAGTGGAAAAAGTGGATCTCGCTCACGAATCGGATCACACCGGCTACCATTGCAAGGTAGTACAAGTTAAATATAGCCCTTATATCAGATTAGTCACCACCTATTTGTGTTAATTTTCAGATTAGAGCCCCTCTCTGGCAGGATCCAATCTGTAAGCGAGTTGATCCCCGATGAGCACTTCACATCCCGCAGCCAGAGACGGAAAGAAGCTGCCGAGGAGGATGACGACGCCATGGACACTGGGGAGAAGGAGTCCTCCTCCAGTCGGAACCTGGACAGAAGTAGGAGCCGGAGTCGGAGCAGGAATCGAAAGAAGGACAAGGAGGAAGCAGGGGAGGCTCGGAGGAGAACGTCATCTTCATCATCGAGTCGAGGAGGAGAAAGTAAGTCTGGCTTCGTTTTACGAATCCGTACTTATTTCCTCTTTTAAAGCTGCCTGTCCTTCCAACTATTCGTAAGTTAATCGAAGACATAAATATGCAACTTTTTTGTTTTCCAGCTGATGAAGAAATGAAGCTGCCAAAAATGTCCCTTAAACCCGGTACCATGATCCGCTACACGGACATCCCCAAGGACCGCTACCCCGCCGGCTCCACCCCCGAGGAAATCACCCGCCACAGCCTGGACGCCTCCTTCCAGCTGGAGAGCTTCTTCCGCTCCTTTGACCGCAAGTACGGCGACCAGGTGTCCAGCGCCATGAGCGATACCAACCAGGCTGAGGAGGTGCTGGCCGAGCTGCAGTTTGCGTTCACGTGTTTCCTGGTCGGGCAGCATTATGACTCGTTTGAGCATTGGAAACGGCTGCTGACGCTGTTCTGCTCATGTGATGATGCGATGGTGACGCATACAGAGTTCTACCTCACGCTCATCACAGATCTACATTTCCAGGTAAAGATGGGAAGTCTGTTACAATATCAAAAAGCTTGTAATCAACTTGGTGATCTAACCGTTTCTTTCCTTCAGATCCGTGAAGTCCCCGACGACTTCTTCGTTGACATTGTGTCCGCCAACAACTTCCTCGTGAGCCTCCTCACACGGCTGTTTGCGAGCGTGCGTGCCAACGACGCGCTCGACGTCCGACTCCAGACCCGCGCCCACAAGTTCAAGACGAACCTCAGCAAGAAGTTTGACTGGGACTTTGACGAGGAGCTGGAGGAGGATGCGCCCGTGGTCGTCGATCTGGGCGGTGATGAGGACGGGCCCACGATTGTTGAGTTGTGAGCGTGGTTGATAAATAAGCTTGAGAGTGGGCGCAAGCCCGTGGCGGAATGGTTAGCGTGCGAGACTTCCATGCAAGGGGGCCGGGGTTTGAATCCCAGCCTTG